>JAVJIF010034415.1:0-108350 GCA_038442645.1 Agave tequilana
TCTTGCCGGAACAAGAGAGGGACTAGTGAGGCCAAGGAGTTCTAGTGTGAACTCATTGTAGGTGTTGCGATACCGAATGATCTGGTGGGATCGATTCTAGTGAAAATCCTTCATAGTGTTGAAGGCGGGGACGTAGAGCAAGGGTGTTCGAACCTCGAAACAAATCTCCCGTGTTTGCGATTGCTCTCTCTATCTCTCACTTGTGTTTATATCTTGCATGCTCTTATTATTCATATTCATTACTTGCTTGATATTCTTGTGCTTAAATTGATATATGTTTGGGGATTATTTGCTCACACTTGTATTCAATTAAGAAAGCCATAGCGGCACCTCAACTCTTATCTAGAGGAATCTTGAGGATATAGTCCAGAGCTCTTCACCAGGAATTCGGCTACACTTTTATGTTATACTTGGTGTGTTTAGCTTAATAGTTTTTAGTTTACATAAATAGTTTTAATTCCGCATTAATTCATCATTAGATTAGCTAGTCACCTATTTACCCCCCTCTAGGTGTTTTCATAATCCGCTGAAAGCCCTCAGGAGACAAAACTCCTCCTCTAGGGAAATCTAGAGGTTTAACGGCTTGTTGCACATGCTTAGTTCAATCGTGTCACCTACAAAAGTAGTGTAATAATTTTCTTAATTTTTTTTGTTTTGCTCGAGACGAGCAAAAGATAATTGTGGGGGTGTGATTAGTCTCTAAAATTGCATATTTCATACCACATCTTCACATTTATTTAATATTAAATTTTGCTAATAATACCTCTCTTGCAGTTTATAGGTCCATGGTGTGCAATGAAGAAGAAGACCCTAAATCACTATTTAATGGGTGTTTAAAACCCTATAATATAGCCATTGACTTTGGTGAGCTGATTCGTCAAAACCAGGAGCTCAAAACCAGAAATCGGGACCTGCAACTGACAGGGGACAGATGGGACAGCGCAAGGTAGAAAATGCCACGCGCGCGACTCTAGAAGAGCCGCGAAAACGCGGCTATGGCCACGTTTTCGCGGCCGTACGAGTACGGCTGCGGCCGTATGGGTACGGTTGCGCCCGTTCTTTGGGCTAGGCTTTGCCCCCGGCCCCTTCCCTCTGGTGCCTATAAAAACCCCTATGGGGTTCTTTAGAGAGGAAAAATACAGAGAGTTAGGGTTGTTTCTTCTCCATGTTGTTGTTTAGAGTAGTTTAGTTTAGATTAATTCTTCTTCTTTCTTTGTATTTTTCATTTCTTATAAATCTTGTAATTGGAGAGAGAGTGGTATATGGTTGGAAAGCAAGAGTTCTTGTAATAGAATGTGATAATCTATGAAAGGTTCTCTCTTTACCTCTCTTTATTTTCTTCTCTTAACTCTTTTACATGTTTAGCTAATCTTTTCTCTCATAGAAACTAACTACTAACCGCTAACTAGTCTAACTTCTTACTTGATAATTCACATAAATCTAATAGCCTCTACTTTGCCTTGCTCTTGCAAGAGCCATTGATGGCTCATGATGATGGATCTAACACTCTAACTTCCTAACTCTCTAACAAGCTAACATTACTTTACTCCATGCTTACTTTTAATTTTGATGGTTTAAGTATAACTTGCACTTGTTTTGTTGAGTTGGGATGTGATGAGTTACATATGGGTCATACTTTGAAATGCTCTTGAACCAAGGACTAGTGATGACCAATGATACATGTGAGACAACTATCACTAAGAGGTTAACATGTGGTGGAGTCATTAGTAGTTGATTGAGATTTTCCTGCACACACAAAATATGGAATATTAGATTTAGAACAAGATGTGCAAGGTGCTCAATTCTAATCCGCGGTAGCAATGGCTATGCGGGTCGTGATACTCAGGGAGGGACTAGCGATGGAAGCGTTTAAGTAAGTTTTCTCTTTTTATTTAGTTTGTTAGTTACAATGGTATTTACAATGAGTTGGGAAGAAAAGAATGAGTTGGAGTTGGTGATCTAACTAAAATTACAAAGAAATAAAACTCTAACACATACATACCTCTTCTGCCCTGCTTACCTTTGATCCATGTACGACGACTTACCTTGTCTTTGAAGGCGTTCAAGTATGGCGTATAGGATCTTCCACCTTCGCGATCTACACTACAAAAGAAAAGAGTAGCAAGAGAAGGCTTGTTCATCTCCATAGGCCATCAAGGGCACTTCGTCGGCTAGGCAGTCTCGAAGCAATCAGATCTCATGGTTTACAAAACATCAGAGAGAAACAATGACATAGAACAAGAATAGAAAAACAAAGATAAAGCAAGAATAGATAAACAATGAAATAAGAATAAAAATAAACCAACCGTGAGTAGATTTTATTAACAATGGGGAAAAGTAAGACTTACACCGATGTCACCTCAGTACAAGTATGAACTTCTTCCTCCATGAAAGCATCCTCCACTCTCATTTACAAAAATTACAAAAGAAAACGAAAATAAAACCTAACCTAAATTACAAGTTAGCCTAAAAACCCTAGATTTTTGCTCTGTAGTTTGCTGTACGCCCTTCTCGGTTGCACTGCAGGGGTATTTATAGGTGCAGAAGGAAGTAGAGTCCCAGAATGACTCCTCCACGAAAACGGTTGCCCGGCTTCATCCAGAATGCCGCGGAAACGCGGCTTGGGCCGCGTTTCCGCGACCAAAGTGTGGCGGCTGGCCACGCGCTTTGGCGCATGGCCTCCCCTGGTTTGTCCATCTGGGCGTAGTCTTCTGGAAGTTGCATCCTGACTCTTTATTTTGGGATTTTGGGATAACTTGGGAAGCAAGTTACCTAGATCCATCTTTTATCAACGAATTTGCTATCCTTCTTTGGCTTTTATCCTCATCCTGCAAGTGTTTAGGGTTGAACAGAAGTCTATCCTTCCCTCTTCTTTTAGTATTTGCAACTTTTGCCCTTGGTATTTGCAACTTTGACATTTGATAATTGCAACTTTTGCATTGGGCTTGAATATGGGCTTTTGGGCTTCTTTTGGGCTTTAATTCTTATTTTTTATTTACTCAAGGCCTGCACACAATAAATAATAAAATATTAGTAAATGTGCAGAATTATAGGAATAAATATGAAAATGTGATGGTAAATGTAATGATAAAAATGCACTTTTCACTACCAATCACACCCCCACACTTATCTTTTTGCTCGTCCTCGAGTAAAAATCAAAAAGAAAAAGAAAAGCTAAACTAGCTAACTCACTTTCGTAGGAATCACGGTTGCACTTAGCATGTGCAACAAGCCGTTAAACCCCTAGGTTACCCTAAAGGACGAGTGTTGTCTCGTGAGGGTTTTCAGCGGATTACACCCACAAAATCCATTAAAAAGGAAAATATTTGAAATACGTTTGAAGAGACTAAGTAATCTATAAGTTTTAGGATCCTCATTTTTATTCATTCTTAAACTTAGTCTTTATATAGTAAATTGTTTTCCTTTTTAGGTAAGGGTCAAAATTGAATGTTTGTATAGTCTTTTTCGTTACCCTAAGTCATATGCATCCTTGTAAATTTTACTAGGAATTTCTTAACTTGGACTCTCATGCCTCTTTAATTATTATTATATATATATTTTTAATATGTATAACTCATCTAATTTTCTTTCGTGTAAGTATCAAGGCTTCTTGAGGCCCTCATACCTAACTAATTGACTATTAGATGTGTTAGTACATATATAAGTAATATTTCTTAGTTTTCTTAGGCTTTCTAATCCACCCATGTAGCGAACTTAAAGTCGGTGGCTCCCAAACCGGTCAGTTTTAGGGCACCAGGTGAGAAAACACCCTGCGGACTTAAGGATTCGAGTGAACTAGGCCACAAAACTAAGAGCTTTATTTCATAAAATCACCTTTAGGCGTGAATACTTATGCTTCTTGAGGCACATGTATCCAGCTTAATCAGTGAATTTTTTTTTTATTATTATTTATTATAGGGCACAAGAGTCTTTGTCTTAGAATCCTAAATATGTAAATGTATTAGGTATGCACATTTCATTAAGGTAAAAATCAAGACTAATTACTTATTCAATTTTTTCTCCTATACCTAAAAATTCAACAATTTATTTATTTTGACCAAGTTTTTAGAAATCCTAATCATGATTTTCCTAATTCTTAAGACTAACTTAGATTTCTTTCAAAAGATAAGTCAAAATATTGTCCTTTTTTTTAGCAAATTGTTAGTTTCTACCTATGTTAGTATGTTAGTAAAACCTCCCCCCACACTTATCTCATGCATTGTCCTCAATGTATGAATGTATGCATGTATGCATGAAAAAGAAGAAAGGGAAGACAAATATTACCTCAAGGTGGTGGTTCCGGTGGTGGTCTAATTGGGCCAAGCGTTGCTACCCAATCAAGATAATGTGGTATTCGGAGGAACCCACCAGAAATTTCTCTTGTATAACCCACTAAAATGTATGTATGATCATTTTTTAACAATTCCACCCCATCAAATTTTAAATTTCATAATTATTTTCAGAGTCAATTGTGTCAACCGCCTTGTCCCAAAATGGAGTGTGAAAAGATGGAATGATTGACTTGGACGTCAGAAGTACGGGAACGAATACCGACTCAGGAAAGAAACTTAAATCAAGTAAGGGTTCAGGAGTCGAGCTCGGTTCAAGAACTGTGTCCAAGTCAAGAAGTTGAAACTCAAGTCCACAATCATTTTCCCACATTGGAATGTGACTCAATATTGGTGATTCAAGTTCAGGAATGATAGGTGTGGGAATCAAAACTGACTCTAAAAGATTACCTAAGTCGGGTAACAAAACAGGAGTCAATAATGATTCGGGAATTTGAACTTGATCACAGATTTGAGAATCTAGGTCACATATCTCATTGAGCTCAATATCATAAAAATGAGAACTTGCCAATTTATCCATGGGACTTTCAAAATTGCAAAATTGGTCAAGTTCAATATGATCATCAAAAAATGGGTGATTCAATTCATGATGAATTGATACAGGATCCAATGTTGACTCGGGAAAAGTAAAATCAGGTGGAGACACCGGAGTCATTATTGAATCAGGAAGTAAAATTGAATCACCAAATGGGAGATCAGGATCATATTCATGCTCAAGTTCTATTTCAGGAAAGGAATAACTTGCCAAACTATCAATTGGAGTTTCGACAAGCTCAAATGATGGTACTGAATTAGAATCTTGTTGTCCAAAGCAACGTGACTCTTCGGCTCTAAGAGAGTGGTCAGCGAAAGTAGAATTGGCCGGACGGTGAGAACGTAAAGACTGAACCACAATATCTATTTCATGATCACGAGCTAATCTAGCCTGAGTCATGGTTTTAAGCATCTTTTCATAGTCAATTGGTGCATCATTTTGTGATTGGACTTGAAAAGAGGAAGTGTAATCGTGATGAAGTTGTGAGTCGGTGGACTCACGCATCATCATGTCTAAGATTGATGGTGATTGTTGCTTGGACTCTTGCATACTCATCATTTCCAAGATAGATGGTTTTCTATTCTGAATGGGAGGATCTGAGTATGAATCTTGGGAATACTGTGGACAAGGTGGATACGGGGGACAAGTTGGTTGAAAATTAGACTCGGGGGAAGCGAAACCCCATGAACTCTGTGAAGAGTTGAAAGTGGTATGAAAATTATGGTCATAAAATGGGGGGCATGGGTTATATTCATTCGGATAAGACCATTCCGGCAAACTAGATTGGTCAAAGTTATGATATGCCGGGTTGGTAATATCCGAAAAAGAGGGTGGTGTGTAATATGGATTAAAATTGGAAAAATTATTATTGTATGCCATATCACACAATCACAAACAAAGAAAAAGAAAACAAACAAATAAACAAACAAAAAAGAAAAAAATTCTAACCTAAGTTAGGGTAGACTTATGACCTAGACGACTCCTAACTGGTTAGACTGTCCACAGGAGGTAGGGTGTAGACTTTGACCATAAGTTAATCAGCCAGGTCAGGGTAAGAGGGTGGGAGGTTTTCCGTCAAAGACGTTCCTTAATTAAATAACCACCAATCTTCGGGCTTTCGGCCCTCAATCCCCTTCCTAGATACTGATTTGGCAGGAGTCAATTTCCAACACTGTTCCCCCTTAGGATAATGTAACGCCCCGATTCCACAGATACGGGGACGTCACTGCGACGTATATACGCAGGTCAAAAGGTGCCCCCATGTATACACGCTAAGCATAAAAGTACAACAAGGATCAGAGTGCACGACAAAGCGTGATTTCCATACATATGCCAACATAAAAGTACAAGTACAAGTCATCACAAGATATGATAAAATATTACACATTACATGTATCTTTTATCACAACTAAGTCCAAAAGCAAAAGATACAACATAAACACAAAATGCTCACGAGTAGGATGAAGATCCCGTGAGTCAAAAAGAAAGATCTGGCGCAAGGACTGGAGCTAATCAGCCTGCTCGCTAAAGAAAGCTCGATCTTCTGTGGATGGCTCCACTTCGATCCAAGCTTCGGAACCTGAACATACAAATCCAAGGGAGTCAGGACCTCCCGAAAATGAACAGGTTATAGCCAAGTGGCTAAGAGATATGAATAATAAGGACGGAACAGCATAATGAATATAAACCAACAAGTAATGAAAGCATAAAGAACTATAATCAGGATGAAATGGATACATAGTTAAAGTCTATTATTATTATTACTTGTCTTACTGTGATATCTAGCTATGTGACCCAGCGTCCCAGCGCACATAGATCCATATCCTAGTAATACAAGGTTGTTATTGGAAACAGCGGGGGTATCGACGAACTATGTTTACAGTGGACCCCGTACATGCCCGGGATAACGGTCCAGGATTGTTCCGTTGCTTGGTGACGGAAGCCAGCCGCTAGGCTATTCAGGAGGGACTTATGTATGCCCTTATCATGATAGTACTCAGGAAGAGGGAGCAAGCACTCCCCTCGGTCTCCTGGAGGCCCTCAGGTTAGACCGGAATATAATTGTACAATATACCTAATGCCACTGTAAACACGAACACATATCGATATCCGCATGTTTCCCCCTGACCCAATGTAAGTTGGTCCATTTTATACAAAAGTTGAATGCATCATGCTTGGTTCAAGAGATGGCATGATAAGTGGTGATATTCACTATTTAACATGTCATGAAACGAGGATATGTAATAACAAGTCATGAAGTTACAAGAGATAACATCCATCCAGTAATAGGTCAAGTAGTATCAGTTATGAAGCATGAACAAGCATAATATAATACACATGTATCAGGGTAAGATCCAAATTTAGAAAAGAAATCAACTATAATAAACAGCTTAAATTAGTCGACTAGGTGGAAGGTGTAGTCGACTGGTAGGGGTCTTAAGTCGACTAACAGTCTGGATTAGTCGACTAAAACTGGGTTCCAGAGAGTTGATATTCTGTTTCAGGGAAAGTTAGTCGACTAGGTAAAAAGGGTAGTCGACTAACAGACACGCAAGTCGACTAACAGTCAAGCTAAGTCGACTAGAACTGGGATACAGAGAGTTAAGTTTGTTTCAGGAGTCGACTAAGGTGAGAAGGGTTAGTCGACTAGTAGTCTATAGTCGACTAATAAATAGGATAAGTCGACTAGGGCCGAGAGTTGGGTTTCTGGTTCGAGTAAGGTTAGTCGACTAGGGAGGAATGTGTAGTCGACTAACAGTGATTTTCAGAGAGTTGAGGTTTATTTCCAGAAAGGGTTAGTCGACTAATGATCAGGGTAAGTCGACTAAAACTGTGTTTCAGAAACAGGTTAAGGTTCAACTAGAAGGGTTAGTCGACTAATACCTAGGTCAAGTCGACTAATCCGGGTCTGTAAGTAGCGTACAGAACAGAATTTGCTGGTCGAATTTGAAGGTCAAAAACCTGATTTTGGAGGCACAAGTGTACAAGAAGTGGGGATACAAGTATACTAGGAAATTCACATGTCTTGGTGAGTAAAAATACTCACTAGGAGTGATCAATCGACGTTTTATGCGGTCGAAAGAGTCGTTGACGACGAATGGCGCCAAGGTGATCTTCGGTGGCGAAGAAGGCTATGATCCAAGGTCCAAGGTGGTTGCTTGAGGTGGAGATGAAGTCCTTGAGGTGGTTCTTGGAGCTAGGGTTGAGGTTGAGAAGGAGGAGAGATCTCTTGGTGAGGGCTAACACTTAGGTGAAATGAAGAAAAAGGAAAAGAAATGTAAAGAGATTATTTATATAGGTGTTAGATTTTGTAAAGGAGTTGCAAATAGTGTAATTGAGAGGGGGTTTTGTGCAAATATGGGGAGGGTGAGGTGTCCCTCACTTGGCCACTTGGCCGGCCATGGGGGAGAGAGAGAATGAGTGGGATTTAAAAAGGATTAGGTGAAAGTGAGTGGGATTATGTGGAAAATTGGAATTATTGGAAAATTGGAAAATGGAATTTTGGAAAATACCGGAATCGTCCGAAATTCAAGTATCTCGGAACGACCCGAAATTTTACTAAAAATCAAGAATAACATTTTAAGACTCATGGTGAAATTCGTTTGAAGAAATAATTTATAGTTTTAAAACTAAAAATCCCGGAATCAGTTATCTACCGACTCCGTTGGAACTTTCATAAATTCATAAAATTCCCAGAAAAAGTATTTAGATAGAAAATATGATTCTAAGAAATAAAGTCTAAAGGATCTTTTAGAAATTCCTAACTGTTTGTGAATTAAAAATTCGAGAATCGATCAGCGGTACTGGTCGACACCGGTTTTGAAAATATTAATTAAATTCAGGAAAATTCCAGAAAATCATAGAAAATATATAATATTGGAAAATGACTTTTAAAACTGAAATCGGTCAAATACAGGAAGTAAACCGAAAAATACGATCGAAAAACTGAACACGCAACTAAGTACGTATTCCGGGAACGGGGTATTACAATCCATCCACCTTACAAAAATTTCGTCCTCGAAATTTCATAAGGTGAAAGGTAACAGCAAAGAAGGATAACAGATAGATAAGGATGATAAGAAAGATAACAGTAGAAAGGAATAGAAGGAAGGAGTTTTACCAAATCAAGAAGTGAAGAGTTGAGGGTAACGCTCACGGACAACATCCTCTCGTTCCCACGTGGCTTCTCCAGGGGCATGTCTGTTCCAAGATACCAACACTAATGGTATGGCTTTATTCTTCAATGTCTTAACACTCTTATCCAAAATGGCCATCGGCTGCTCTTGGTATGACAAATCCGGCTGTAGTTCCAGTTCGGAGTGATCCAGAATATGACTATCATCCTTCACATACTTCCTCAGCTGTGACACGTGGAATACATTGTGAACTCCGTCCAAAGATGGCGGTAACGCCAACCTGTAAGACACCTCTCCCACTCGGTCCAAGATCTCGAATGGGCGATGTATCTCGGACTAAGCTTTCCACGAGTACCGAACCGGATTACTCCCTTGGTAGGTGATATCTTCAAAAAACATGATCTCCTGCCTGGAATTCCAATGGCCTTCTCAGTGTGTCTGCCCAACTCTTCTGCCGACTCTGCGCTGCCCTGAGGTGATCTCTGATAATCCTGACTTTATCTGTTGTCTGAATCAGGATCTCTGGTCCCAAAAGTCTCCTCTCACCGACTTCATCCCAACAAATCGGCGACCTGCACTTCCTTCCATACAATGCTTCAAAAGGTGCCATCTTGATACTTGCCTGATAGCTGTTATTATTAGAAAATTCAGCCAAGTGAAGATGGTCTTCCCATGATCCCTGGAATTCAATCATACAAGCCCGCAACATATCTTCAAGAATCTGGATAGTCCTCTCAGATTGTCCGTCTGTCTGAGGATGATATGATGTACTGAATTTCAGACGAGTCCCTAGACTTTCTTGGAGGCTTTCCCAGAAATGAGATCTGAATCTGGTGTCTCTGTCTGATACAATACTAACTGGAACTCCATGCAGACGAACTATCTCCTTCATGTACTTGTCCGCCAAAACCTCTGTTGACTGACCCACCCTGAATGGTATGAAGTGAGCTGATTTGGTGAGGCGATCGATGATTACCCACACCGCATTATTACCTTTAGGACTGCGAGGCAATGCCGTGACAAAATCCATGGTGATGTGCTCCCACTTCCACTCAGGTATCGGTAAAGGTTGTAGAAGTCCAGCTGTCCTCTGATGCTCAATCTTTATCTGCTGGCAAACCAGGCACTTGGCAACATACTGGGCTATTTCCCTCTTCATAGCATTCCACCAAAACTGCTTCTTCAAGTCCTGATACATCTTGGTTCCCCCTGGGTGTATGGAATAAGCTGAACTGTGTGCTTCTGCTAAAATCTTCTGCCGAACTTCTCCTTGGGGAACACAAATCCTGCTACCAAAGTATAAGGCACCATCCGGATGAATACTGATATCAGTCCTCAATCCAGCCTCTACCTGAGCTCGGAATTGCTGCAATCTGGGGTCTTCCTTCTGAGCTTCCTTGATCTCATCTATCAATGCTGACTGAATCTGCATGGTCATGAACTGTCCCGCCTTATCAGCTCCTTGCACCAACATCAAGTCCAATCTGATGATGTCTTGAATCAACTCCTTCTGCTGAGTAAGTTGGACAAACACTCTATACTCTGGCTTCCTGCTCAGTGCATCCGGTACTGTATTGACCTTGCCTGGATGATATTGCAAGTCAATATCATAGTCCGCCATCAGCTCCAGCCACCGCCTCTGCCTCATGTTCAACTCCTTCTGTGAGAAGATATACTTGAGGCTCTTGTGATCCGTGTACATCAACACCTTATCTCCCAGAAGATAATGCCTCCAGATCTTCAAAGCAAATATGACAGCTGCTAGCTCCAAGTCATGAGTTGGGTAATTCCGCTCATGAGGCTTCAGTTGCCTAGATGCATAAGCTATAACATGATCATGTTGCATAAGTACACATCCCAGGCCTTTTCCTGATGCATCACTGAAGATGACCATCCCTCCTCTTCTTGAGGGAGTCCTCAAGATTGGAGCTGAAATGAGCCTCTGCTTCAATTGCTCAAAAGTTGCAGTACATTCCTCTGTCCATATGTACCTTTCTCCTTTCCTGGTGAGCTTGGTCAACGGGGCTGCAATCCTAGAGAAGTCTTGGACAAAGCGTCTGTAATATCCGGCTAGTCCAAGAAAACTCTTAATCTCAGTCACCGTCTGTAATACCCCGTTCCCGGAATACGTACTTAGTTGCGTATTCAGATTTTCGATCGTATTTTGTCGATTTGTTTCCTGTATTTATTCTGTATTATGAATTCCTTATATGATTGTTTTGTCTTGGATTTGGATTCGTGGTCTCGGGGTCAGCCCCAGTCTGAACCAGGGACCCGATCATAGTATATTATTCGATATGGTCTTTCCGGTGATTAGATTTGACCGATTTCAGTTTCAAATATTATTTTCCATTATTATAAATTTTCTATGATTTTCTGGATTTTTCTTGAATTAAAAGGAATTTCTTCAAAACCGGTGTCGGCCAGTGCCGCTGACCGATTCCTGAATTTTTATTTCACAAACGGTTTGGAATTTCTAAATGATTCTTTAGACTTTATTTCTTAGAATAATATTTTCTACCTACATGCTTTTTCTGAGGATTTTATAATTTTATGAAAATTCCAACGGAGTCGGTAGATAACTGGTTCCGGGATTTTTAGTTTTAAAACTATAAAGTATTTCTTAAAACGGATTTCACCATTATTCTTAATATAATATTATGGATTTTTGATAATTATTTCGGGTCGTTCCGAGATACTTGAATTTCGGACGATTCCGGTATTTTCCGAAATGTTTTCCGTATCCTCGATTTAAACCCGGGTATCTGTCCTTTCAATATTTTCCAATTCTGATTCCAAGAAAATATCTTCTCATTTCAATTTCTTTTCTATTTTTCCTTTTCCTTTATTTCTTTCTTTCCTCCACAAGCTAAAGCATTTCCATTTTCCAAAATTCCAATAATTCCACACTCTTCCACACACTTCCCACAAAAATATCTCTCTTTCTCTTCCTCTTCCATGGCCGCCAAGTGGCCAAGAGAAGGACACTCACCCCCTCCTCCACTTTGCAAATAACCCCCTCTCATCTACTCTAATTTCACTTCCTTCACAAATTCCAAATCATATAAAAACATTCCTTTACAATTCCATCTCTTTTTCTTCACTTCACCAAAAGAAATCCCCTTCACCAAAATCCTCCTCCATCTCAACTCAACCTCCAACTTCAAGAGCTTCATCTAGGGCATCATCAAGGTCTTCATCTTCAACCACCAACACCCAAAGCAACACCAAGATCATCTTCTCCACCTCAAGCAACTTCAACTTCAACAACTACTTTTGGATTGAGGCCATCATCTCCACCTTGGGATCCTTTCAAGACTACAAAGCTTCACCTAACCAATCCTAGTGAGTATTTTTACTCACCAAGACTTGTTTCATTCCTAAGCATACTTGTATCTCCATATCTTGTGTTCATATGTCATAAAAATCCTATTTTTAGACCATCCAACACAACCAGCAGATTCTGCCCTGTATTCTGTTTTTGACCGCGATTAGTCGACTTGACCTAGGACCTAGTCGACTAGAAACCCTTAGATTGGAACGTAATCTTTTCTGATTCACAGTTTTAGTCGACTCATTTTATTTGTTAGTCGACTACATATCTCTATTAGTCGACTACACCTTGACCCTAGTCGACTAACCTTTCCTTGAAATCAGAAAACCCAACTCTCGGCTCCAGTCGACTTATCATAAATATTAGTCGACTTGAGACCCCTAGTCGACTACCCTTTTTACCTTAGTCGACTTACCTTTTCCTGAACCAAAACCTTAACTCTCTGTATCACAGATTTAGTCGACCTAACATAACTGTCAGTCGACTTGACGTGTCTGTTAGTCGACTACCCCATTTTCTTAGTCGACTAACCCTTCTAGTAGTCGACTACTTTTCCAACCAAGTCGACTAACTTATGGCTGTCTGTTATAGTTGATTTCCTTTTTGACTTTGTATTTTATCCTCGATACATGTACTATATATTGTTCTTACTTGTACTTCATGACTTGTACTTTATAACCTATTACTTGATGTATGTCATCTCTAGTCACTTCATAATTCCATTTCCATGTGACTGCTTGTTTCATTCTTGTTCATGTACACTATCTGTGATATGCCTACTTCTTTATCGTACACTATGCGTGGCTGACCCTTCGTGGTCATTGAACTCTGGATTTCTATTATATTATCATTGCCATGTCATTACTTCAGACCGTCAATTTCACGTTTCCTTTTAACACATGTATATCACCTGACTTCTACTGTGTTATCACCCGACCACTTGGCATGCTACCACTTAGTAAGATTCTCTTGTTATGACATGACTTACCTGACTATTATCAATCTCTTATCATGTTTGATTGCTTGCTAAATATCACCATCCTGTCATGCTATCACTTTACACCCAGCATGATATATTTGACTTGTGATTATTACCTTTACGGGAACTTGCCTTATTATCCTGTATCATGATCAGTGACCTGTTTTCCTGCTTTACATGCAATGACTTGACTATATAGTACTTATGTACTCCAGATTTCCTGATCATGTCCTGATTCTATTATTCCCGTAAAGTGATAATTAAACTATTGAATCCTAAAATGGACCAACTTGTATTGGGTCGGGGGAAACATGCGGATATCGATATGTGTTCGTGTTTACAGTGGTATTAGGCATGTTGTGCAACTGAATAACCGGTCTGACCTGAGGGCCACCAGGGGACCGAGGGGAGAGCTGGCTCCCTATACGACTGTTATATAGGGCATACATAAGTCCCTCCTCCTGGATAAGCCTTGCGGCTGGCTTCCGTTTCCATGCAACGGAACAAACTGTGACCGTGGTCCCGGGCAAGTACGGGACCCACTGTAAATATAGTTCGTTGATACCCCCGCTGTTTCCAATAACAACCTCGACTTTCTTATATATGGATGTATGTGAGTTGGGATATATACCGGGTATATACCGAGACACATACCTAGATATATGGGTTAGACGAGTAATAATAATAAGACACCTGTTATGTTATGACTCTTACTATACCTGTTATGTCATAATCCTTGTTATGATTCCTGTATTCTTGTTAGACCTGATACATTATGATTCTAGTTCCTGTTATACCTCTTACATGTTTCTGTCATAACTACTTTATTATTCCTTCGACTTACTAGTCTTGTAAAGCCGTAACTCAAGCTTACACACAGTCTTTCCATCTTTATTTCGTTATACTTCCATTACTTGCTGGTTCATGTTTCTTATACTGATTCTAACCCTCTTATTCATGTCTCTTAGCCATTTGGCTGTAGTCTGTTTATTATTGGGAGGTCCTGACTCCCTTGGATTTGTATGTTCAGGTTTAGAAGCTGGATCGAAGTGGAGCCATCCACAGTAGATTGAGCTTTCCTTAGAGAGCAGTCAGATTAGCTCCAGTTCCTTCGTGCCAGCCATCTCTTTTTGACTCACGAGATCTACATCCTTCTCGTGAGCATTTTGTGTTTATATTGTATATTTTACTTTTGGACTTGTTTATGATAAAAGATACATGTAATGTGTAATATTTTATCATAACCTGTGATGACTTTGTGTTTGTACCTTTATGTTGGCATATTGTGTATACCACGCTTTGTGTTGTACTCTGATCCTTGCTTGTACTTTTATGCTTAGCGTATATACGTGGGGGCATTTTCTGACCTACGTATATACGTCGCAGTGACGTCCCCGTATCCGTGGAATCGGGGCGTTACAGGTTGGTATCAGAGCTTAGGCTCTCACCACCTCTAGTACAAACAAGTAGCAAATTCTATTAATTTGCTATTGCCAACTGCAATGTACAAAGTTATCTAGTCCTGCTTGATTTATCTAGTTCATCTTGATTCCTTCCCTTATGTCCTAAACTCCTTCCATTATTCCAATTCCAGTTATCTTTTATCATCTAGACATGGATAGGAGGTCGGATCGTGGCAACGCTGGGCAAGTATCAAAGGTTTCCCGTGGAGTGGAACGAAGATTGGAGAAGAAGGGTGAAAACCAAGTGCAGAACAAGTCAGTTAAGAAGGCTTTGCAGTTGATGAAGAGGGCTTTGCAGTTGCTGAATGAAGGAGATACGACCAGGACAATCAATGGCCCGAAGATCAAACGACCGTTCCAACGTCCTCTTCCTAAGGTCACATGCAATTTCTGCCACAAACCGGACATTTTAAGAGGGATTGCCGAATGGCCAACGGGTTATGTTTGGCATGTGGGAAAGAGGGCCATGTGATAAGGAATTGCCAGTTCAGGAGAGTAGGGAATATGGCACCAGTCAGACCAGCCCATCTAGCCCCAACATTTCCAGCGCCGCCACCAAGGAGGAATCCGGGACCCGTTGACCGTAGAGCTCCAATTCCACCCCAACAGAATGATCAGCAGCAGAGGGGAGTGAAAACTGGAGCAGATCAGAGTAGAGCAGAGGCATCAGACAGTGCAGCGGAGCGTGAGGACCAGTGTCCAGATCCGGAACCTTAGGGATATCAGGGTAACCACTATCCCCAGATCTTGTATTTGAGTTGGTTATCATTCTAAATATTTTTCCTTATAATTCTATCATTGTTCATTCTAGTCCCTCATGTGTTCATCTTATCCCCTGTTTTGGTTTTATGAGACCTTTATTCCAACCATGTCCCCTTTGTATTCAATTTACCCCCTTAGGGAAATTGCGAGGACGCAATTTTTGTAAGGTGGGTGGATTGTAATACCCCGTTCCCGGAATACGTACTTAGTTGCGTATTCAGATTTTCGATCGTATTTTGTCGATTTGTTTCCTGTATTTATTCTGTATTATGAATTCCTTATATGATTGTTTTGTCTTGGATTTGGATTCGTGGTCTCGGGGTCAGCCCCAGTCTGAACCAGGGACCCGATCATAGTATATTATTCGATATGGTCTTTCCGGTGATTAGATTTGACCGATTTCAGTTTCAAATATTATTTTCCATTATTATAAATTTTCTATGATTTTCTGGATTTTTCTTGAATTAAAAGGAATTTCTTCAAAACCGGTGTCGGCCAGTGCTGCTGACCGATTCCTGAATTTTTATTTCACAAACGGTTTGGAATTTCTAAATGATTCTTTAGACTTTATTTCTTAGAATAATATTTTCTACCTACATGCTTTTTCTGAGGATTTTATAATTTTATGAAAATTCTAACGGAGTCGGTAGATAACTGGTTCCGGGATTTTTAGTTTTAAAACTATAAAGTATTTCTTAAAACGGATTTCACCATTATTCTTAATATAATATTATGGATTTTTGATAATTATTTCGGGTCGTTCCGAGATACTTGAATTTCGGACGATTCCGGTATTTTCCGAAATGTTTTCCGTATCCTCGATTTAAACCCGGGTATCTGTCCTTTCAATATTTTCCAATTCTGATTCCAAGAAAATATCTTCTCATTTCAATTTCTTTTCCATTTTTCCTTTTCCTTTATTTCTTTCTTTCCTCCACAAGCTAAAGCATTTCCATTTTCCAAAATTCCAATAATTCCACACTCTTCCACACACTTCCCACAAAAATATCTCTCTTTCTCTTCCTCTTCCATGGCCGGCCAAGTGGCCAAGAGAAGGACACTCACCCCCTCCTCCACTTTGCAAATAACCCCCTCTCATCTACTCTAATTTCACTTCCTTCACAAATTCCAAATCATATAAAAACATTCCTTTACAATTCCATCTCTTTTTCTTCACTTCACCAAAAGAAATCCCCTTCACCAAATCCTCCTCCATCTCAACTCAACCTCCAACTTCAAGAGCTTCATCTAGGGCATCATCAAGGTCTTCATCTTCAACCACCAACTCCCAAAGCAACACCAAGATCATCTTCTCCACCTCAAGCAACTTCAACTTCAACAACTACTTTTGGATTGAGGCCATCATCTCCACCTTGGGATCCTTTCAAGACTACAAAGCTTCACCTAACCAATCCTAGTGAGTATTTTTACTCACCAAGACTTGTTTCATTCCTAAGCATACTTGTATCTCCATATCTTGTGTTCATATGTCATAAAAATCCTATTTTAGACCATCCAACACAACCAGCAGATTCTGCCCTGTATTCTGTTTTTGACCGCGATTAGTCGACTTGACCTAGGACCTAGTCGACTAGAAACCCTTAGATTGGAACGTAATCTTTTCTGATTCACAGTTTTAGTCGACTCATTTTATTTGTTAGTCGACTACATATCTCTATTAGTCGACTACACCTTGACCCTAGTCGACTAACCTTTCCTTGAAATCAGAAAACCCAACTCTCGGCTCCAGTCGACTTATCATAAATATTAGTCGACTTGAGACCCCTAGTCGACTACCCTTTTTACCTTAGTCGACTTACCTTTTCCTGAACCAAAACCTTAACTCTCTGTATCACAGATTTAGTCGACCTAACATAACTGTCAGTCGACTTGACGTGTCTGTTAGTCGACTACCCCATTTTCTTAGTCGACTAACCCTTCTAGTAGTCGACTACTTTTCCAACCAAGTCGACTAACTTATGGCTGTCTGTTATAGTTGATTTCCTTTTTGACTTTGTATTTTATCCTCGATACATGTACTATATATTGTTCTTACTTGTACTTCATGACTTGTACTTTATAACCTATTACTTGATGTATGTCATCTCTAGTCACTTCATAATTCCATTTCCATGTGACTGCTTGTTTCATTCTTGTTCATGTACACTATCTGTGATATGCCTACTTCTTTATCGTACACTATGCTGGCTGACCCTTCGTGGTCATTGAACTCTGGATTTCTATTATATTATCATTGCCATGTCATTACTTCAGACCGTCAATTTCACGTTTCCTTTTAACACATGTATATCACCTGACTTCTACTGTGTTATCACCCGACCACTTGGCATGCTACCACTTAGTAAGATTCTCTTGTTATGACATGACTTACCTGACTATTATCAATCTCTTATCATGTTTGATTGCTTGCTAAATATCACCATCCTGTCATGCTATCACTTTACACCCAGCATGATATATTTGACTTGTGATTATATACCTTTACGGGAACTTGCCTTATTATCCTGTATCATGATCAGTGACCTGTTTTCCTGCTTTACATGCAATGACTTGACTATATAGTACTTATGTACTCCAGATTTCCTGATCATGTCCTGATTCTATTATTCCCGTAAAGTGATAATTAAACTATTGAATCCTAAAATGGACCAACTTGTATTGGGTCGGGGGAAAACATGCGGATATCGATATGTGTTCGTGTTTACAGTGGTATTAGGCATGTTGTGCAACTGAATAACCGGTCTGACCTGAGGGCCACCAGGGGACCGAGGGAGAGCTGGCTCCCTATACGACTGTTATATAGGGCATACATAAGTCCCTCCTCCTGGATAAGCCTTGCGGCTGGCTTCCGTTTCCATGCAACGGAACAAACTGTGACCGTGGTCCCGGGCAAGTACGGGACCCACTGTAAATATAGTTCGTTGATACCCCGCTGTTTCCAATAACAACCTCGACTTTCTTATATATGGATGTATGTGAGTTGGGATATATACCGGGTATATACCGAGACACATACCTAGATATATGGGTTAGACGAGTAATAATAATAAGACACCTGTTATGTTATGACTCTTACTATACCTGTTATGTCATAATCCTTGTTATGATTCCTGTATTCTTGTTAGACTGATACATTATGATTCTAGTTCCTGTTATACCTCTTACATGTTTCTGTCATAACTACTTTATTATTCCTTCGACTTACTAGTCTTGTAAAGCCGTAACTCAAGCTTACACACAGTCTTTCCATCTTTATTTCGTTATACTTCCATTACTTGCTGGTTCATGTTTCTTATACTGATTCTAACCCTCTTATTCATGTCTCTTAGCCATTTGGCTGTAGTATGTTTATTATTGGGAGGTCCTGACTCCCTTGGATTTGTATGTTCAGGTTTAGAAGCTGGATCGAAGTGGAGCCATCCACAGTAGATTGAGCTTTCCTTAGAGAGCAGTCAGATTAGCTCCAGTTCCTTCGTGCCAGCCATCTCTTTTTGACTCACGAGATCTACATCCTTCTCGTGAGCATTTTGTGTTTATATTGTATATTTTACTTTTGGACTTGTTTATGATAAAAGATACATGTAATGTGTAATATTTTATTATAACCTGTGATGACTTTGTGTTTGTACCTTTATGTTGGCATATTGTGTATACCACGCTTTGTGTTGTACTCTGATCCTTGCTTGTACTTTTATGCTTAGCGTATATACGTGGGGGCATTTTCTGACCTACGTATATACGTCGCAGTGACGTCCCCGTATCCGTGGAATCGGGGCGTTACACCGTCTTGGAATTGGCCAGTCCCTCACTGCCTGGACTTTGCTAGGATCAACTGAAATTCCTTCCGCTGAAACTATGTGCCCAAGGAAGGCTATACTGTCCAACCAAAAGTCACACTTGCTCCTCTTCACATGAAGCTGCTCCTGCTGGAGAGTCTGCAATACAATCCTCAAGTGCTCTGCATGCTCCTTGTTGTCCTTTGAATAGATCAAGATATCATCTATAAAAACAACAACAAACTGATCCAAGTAGGGCGAGAACACTCGGTTCATCAAATCCATGAAAACTGCAGGGGCATTGGTGACTCCGAAAGGCATAACTAGAAATTCATAGTGGCCATAACGGGTCCTGAATGCCGTCTTCGGAATATCCTCTTTCTTCATCCTTAGCTGATGGTAACCTGACTGCAAATCCAATTTAGAGAATACCCGGGCTCCATGAAGCTGATCAAACAAATCATCAATCCTTGGTAAGGGATACTTGTTCTTGATGGTAACCTTGTTCAATTCTCTATAATCAATACAAAGTCTTTTACCCACCATCCTTCTTGTTCGCCAATAGTACTGGAGCTCCCCATGGTGAAGTACTTGCCGAATCAACCCCTTATCAGAGTATTCCTGCAGCTGCTTCTTCAGAAATCTCTAACTCCGCAGGTGCCATCCTGTACGGAGCCTTGGATATAGGAGCCACTCAGGCAGGCAGTCTCAATAGAGAACTCAATCATCCTTTCAGGTGGCAGTCCTGAGATCTCAGCAAAGACTCCTGAAAATTCATCCCACACCGGTACTCCCTTCTGAACCTCCGAAGTAGTCAACCGAGTCTTCCTCTTAGTAGACTTCACCTCTCCACTGAATTGGAATTCCGGTTGACGAGGGATCCTGAAAATAATCTTTTTCTCCCTACAGTCAATAACTGCATAGTACTGACTGAGCCAGGTCATGCCTAAGATTACGTCGTACCCCTTGGTGTCTAGTACGAGCATATCTATGGCAAGGTCTTATCACAAAGTTCTACTGGACAGTCAGCACAAACTCTAGAAGACATGACTACTCCATTCCCTGTACTAATCTCCCATTTGTGGTCTAAAGATCTAACAGGTATGGAATGCAATGCACAAAATGATCTGAGATAAAACAATGTGAAGCACCTGAATCGAAGAGGGCTAAAACAGGTTTAGAATGCACCCTGATATTACCTGTTATCACCTCCTCAGAAGTCTCAGCCTCTACTTCTGTCAAATTGAAGGCTTGCCCCTTCCACGCCCTGCTGCGGTCCTAGCTCCTCCCTGGACTGGGCGAATAGCTTGCTGTGGAGGAGGGGGAGGAACTCTCCTGATCATCGGCCCTTGATTCCTCTGCCCCGGTGGCCCTGGAAGTGCCCTCTGTCCATTCGGTCCCTGCAGTGCTGGCAAAGCTTGGCCGGCTACCCCCATTCTCTGTGTGGACAGGTTTCTATAGAATGGTCCCGGGAACCACACACCAAGCATAATCCATTTGCCCTACGGCAATTCTGTCGAATGTGGCCTGGCTTCTGGCAATAACTGCAGAAGGATAATGGTTGGGCCGTCTGGTAAGGAGCCGGTCTGAATGGTTGCCTCATAGCCTGAACCTTCGCTGCTCTGTAAGGGCCTCCTCTCCCCATAGGTGGAAATGGCCTCTTCATGGCCTGGTTCCTCATCTGGCTCTCTTGCTTCTTCTCTAGCCCACGCTCCACCTCTCGAGCTATGGTGAGAACTTCAGAATAAGTCTTCAGCTGCTGGGGCATCAAGAAGACCTGAATATCCATCTGCAAGCCCTGCTGAAATCTGCTAGCCCGCTTCTCCTCATCAGTTACCATGTACGGAGCAAAGCGGCTAAGCCTGAGAAATTCCGCGGCATACTCATCCACGGACCTATTCCCTTGCTGAAGTCTGATGAACTGCTCTTCATGTCCTTCTGAGCAGTGGCGGGGAAGAATCTGCTATAAAAGCTCTTGGAGAATGTGTCCCAGGTGACAGGCTTCTCCAATCTGGCCTCCTCAGCAAGCCACCAAGTTCTGGCTATATCCTTCAGTTGAATCTTAGCAACCTCCACTTGATTCTCCTGTGGAACTCGAGCTGCATTCAGTAAGTCTGAGGTGTCTGTCAGCCATTGCTCAGCATCCAAGGGCTTCTCTTCACCCGTGAATATGGCTGGTTGCAGCCGCCTGAAGTCTGAAACATTTCCTGGCCTCTGTTCCTTTGGAGCTGCCAATTCTTGCCGGAGGAGTTCCGTCTGCTGCTGCTGGTTCTCCATCATCGTCTGAATGACCCTCAGAACATCCACATTCTCTCCAGTGGGTCCATTCGATGCTTGCCCAGAGTTGTTTCTACCCGTCCTTCTCTCCATACCGAATTGGGAAAAGATAACTGAAATTGGAAAAATGGAAGGAGTCTAGGACACAAGGACACAAGGGAAGGAATCAAGAAGGACTGGATAACTTTGTACGTTGTAGTTGGCATCAGCAAATTACTAGAATTTGCTCCTTGATTGTACTTTAGGTGTGAGAGCCTAGGCTCTGATACCAACCTGTAACGCCCCGATTCCACAGATACGGGACGTCACTGCGACGTATATACGCAGGTCAAAAGGTGCCCCCACGTATACACGCTAAGCATAAAAGTACAACAAGGATCAGAGTGCACGACAAAGCGTGATTTCCATACATATGCCAACATAAAAGTACAAGTACAAGTCATCACAAGATATGATAAAAATATTACACATTACATGTATCTTTTATCACAACTAAGTCCAAAAGCAAAAGATACAACATAAACACAAAATGCTCACGAGTAGGATGAAGATCCCGTGAGTCAAAAAGAAAGATCGGCGCAAGGACTGGAGCTAATCAGCCTGCTCGCTAAAGAAAGCTCGATCTTCTGTGGATGGCTCCACTTCGATCCAAGCTTCGGAACCTGAACATACAAATCCAAGGGAGTCAGGACCTCCCGAAAATGAACAGGTTATAGCCAAGTGGCTAAGAGATATGAATAATAAGGACGGAACAGCATAATGAATATAAACCAACAAGTAATGAAAGCATAAAGAACTATAATCAGGATGAAATGGATACATAGTTAAAGTCTATTATTATTATTACTTGTCTTACTGTGATATCTAGCTATGTGACCCAGCGTCCCAGCGCACATAGATCCATATCCTAGTAATACAAGGTTGTTATTGGAAACAGCGGGGGTATCGACGAACTATGTTACAGTGGACCCCGTACATGCCCGGGATAACGGTCCAGGATTGTTCCGTTGCTTGGTGACGGAAGCCAGCCGCTAGGCTATTCAGGAGGGACTTATGTATGCCCTTATCATGATAGTACTCAGGAAGAGGGAGCAAGCACTCCCCTCGGTCTCCTGGAGGCCCTCAGGTTAGACCGGAATATAATTGTACAATATACCTAATGCCACTGTAAACACGAACACATATCGATATCCGCATGTTTCCCCTGACCCAATGTAAGTTGGTCCATTTTATACAAAAGTTGAATGCATCATGCTTGGTTCAAGAGATGGCATGATAAGTGGTGATATTCACTATTTAACATGTCATGAAACGAGGATATGTAATAACAAGTCTGAAGTTACAAGAGATAACATCCATCCAGTAATAGGTCAAGTAGTATCAGTTATGAAGCATGAACAAGCATAATATAATACACATGTATCAGGGTAAGATCCAAATTAGAAAAGAAATCAACTATAATAAACAGCTTAAATTAGTCGACTAGGTGGAAGGTGTAGTCGACTGGTAGGGGTCTTAAGTCGACTAACAGTCTGGATTAGTCCGACTAAAACTGGGTTCCAGAGAGTTGATATTCTGTTTCAGGGAAAGTTAGTCGACTAGGTAAAAAGGGTAGTCGACTAACAGACACGCAAGTCGACTAACAGTCAAGCTAAGTCGACTAGAACTGGGATACAGAGAGTTAAGTTTGTTTCAGGAGTCGACTAAGGTGAGAAGGGTTAGTCGACTAGTAGTCTATAGTCGACTAATAAATAGGATAAGTCGACTAGGGCCGAGAGTTGGTTTCTGGTTCGAGTAAGGTTAGTCGACTAGGGAGGAATGTGTAGTCGACTAACAGTGATTTCCAGAGAGTTGAGGTTTATTTCCAGAAAGGGTTACGACTAATGATCAGGGTAAGTCGACTAAAACTGTGTTTCAGAAAACAGGTTAAG
Organism: Agave tequilana; assembly: GCA_038442645.1. Classification (NCBI taxonomy): domain Eukaryota; kingdom Viridiplantae; phylum Streptophyta; class Magnoliopsida; order Asparagales; family Asparagaceae; genus Agave; species Agave tequilana. The sequence goes on from JAVJIF010034415.1 coordinate 23,564, forward strand.
GTTCAACTAGAAGGGTTAGTCGACTAATACCTAGGTCAAGCGACTAATCCGGGTCTGTAAGTAGCGTACAGAACAGAATTTGCTGGTCGAATTTGAAGGTCAAAACCTGATTTTGGAGGCACAAGTGTACAAGAAGTGGGGATACAAGTATACTAGGAAATTCACATGTCTTGGTGAGTAAAAATACTCACTAGGAGTGATCAATCGACGTTTTATGCGGTCGAAAGAGTCGTTGACGACGAATGGCGCCAAGGTGATCTTCGGTGGCGAAGAAGGCTATGATCCAAGGTCCAAGGTGGTTGCTTGAGGTGGAGATGAAGTCCTTGAGGTGGTTCTTGGAGCTAGGGTTGAGGTTGAGAAGGAGGAGAGATCTCTTGGTGAGGGCTAACACTTAGGTGAAATGAAGAAAAAGGAAAAGAAATGTAAAGAGATTGTTTATATAGGTGTTAGATTTTGTAAAGGAGTTGCAAATAGTGTAATTGAGAGGGGGTTTTGTGCAAATATGGGGAGGGTGAGGTGTCCCTCACTTGGCCACTTGGCCGGCCATGGGGGAGAGAGAGAATGAGTGGTGATTAAAAAGGATTAGGTGAAAGTGAGTGGGATTATGTGGAAAATTGGAATTATTGGAAAATTGGAAAATGGAATTTTGGAAAATACCGGAATCGTCCGAAATTCAAGTATCTCGGAACGACCCGAAAATTTTACTAAAAATCAAGAATAACATTTTAAGACTCATGGTGAAATTCGTTTGAAGAAATAATTTATAGTTTTAAAAACTAAAAATCCCGGAATCAGTTATCTACCGACTCCGTTGGAACTTTCATAAATTCATAAAATCCCAGAAAAAGTATTTAGATAGAAAATATGATTCTAAGAAAAAAGTCTAAAGGACCTTCTAGAAATTCCTAACTGTTTGTGAATTAAAAATCCGAGAATCGATCAGCGGTACTGGTCGACACCGGTTTTGAAAATATTTAATTAAATTCAGAAAAATTCCAGAAAATCATAGAAAATATATAATATTGGAAATGACTTTTAAAACTGAAATCGGTCAAATACAGGAAGTAAACCGAAAAATACGATCGAAAAACTGAACACGCAACTAAGTACGTATTCCGGGAACGGGGTATTACAGATAATCTCCTAATTCAGTCCGAGATGTCCCTAGGGCCAACGTCTACTAATTTTTAGTTAGGCTTGGGTTAGTGAGTGCTTGGAATATGATTTTTGGGCCAAGGAAGGGTGATTAAATTCCCACCTTATCTTGTTATGGGTTAGTGCCTTAAGATAAGTTTGTGCAAGTGTACAAGATATGTAAATAAGATTCACTCAAAGCAATGAAAATCAACCAAGAGATGAGTCCTATTCTACATGAAATGCGAACGTACCTTGCTCCAGCACTCTTCAACAGTAAAAATAAAGAATTGAAAAGACACGTGCCTAAAATGCAAACGTCTAATCAATTTTTTATCTTTTTTAACAAGTATTTTACTGTTGATTAATTAGCAGTGTACAGGTTTATCACAGAACAAATATAACAGAGCTGACAAATCAAATTTCAGATTGCAGCAACCTGCAGAAAATTCAGTAAGTAGTTCTCTACTACTGCCGCGGATCCGCGGCTATTGCCGCGTTTGCGCGGCAAGGTAGTAGGCTCTGCTGCTCTGCCTTCGAGGGCAGAGGCACAGAGTTGCTATATGTCCTTGTTGTTGTTTCTTTTCTCCAAACCTGCAAACAGAAAGAATAAAAAAATTAGTTAATAATTTTTTTAGAGAAAAACTTACCGTCCCTCCCCGGCAACGGCGCCAAAATTTTGATTGAGATTTTCCTGCACATAAAATATGGAATATTAGATTTAGAACAAGATGTGCAAGGTGCTGAATTCTAATCCACGGTAGTAATGGCTATGCGGGTCGTGATCCTCAGGGAGGGACTAGCGATGGAAGCGTTTAAGTAAGTTTTCTCTTTTTTATTTAGTTTGTTAGTTACAATGGTATTTACAATGAGTGGGAAGAAAAGAATGAGTTAGAGTTGGTGATCTAAAACTAAAATTACAAAGAAATAAAAACTCTAATACATACATACCTCTTCTGCCCTGCTTACCTTTGATCCATGTACGACGACTTACCTTGTCTTTGAAGGCGTTCAAGAATGGCGTATAGGATCTTCCACCTTCGCGATCTACACTACAAAAAGAAAAGACTAGCAAGAGAAGACTTGTTCATCTCCATAGGCCATCAAGGGCACTTCGTCGGCTAGGCAGTCTCGAAGCAATCGGATCTCATGGTTTACAAAACATCAGAGAGAAACAATGACATAGAATAAGAATAGAAAAAACAAATATAAAGCAAGAATAGATAAACAATGAAACAAGAATAAAAACAAATCAACCTTGAGTAGATTTATTAACAATGGGGGAAAAGTAAGACTTACACCGATGTCACCTCAGTACAAGTATGAACTTCTTCCTCATCCATGAAAGCATCCTCCACTCTCAGTTACAAAAATTACAAAAGAAAACGAAAATAAAACTAACCTAAAATACAAGTTAGCCTAAAAAACCCCAGATTTTTGCTCTGTAGTTCGCTGTACGCCTTTCTCGGTTGCACTGCAGGGGATTTATAGGTGCAGAAGAAAGTAGAGTCCCAGAACGACTCCTCCACGAAAACGGTTGCCCGGCTTCATCCAGAATGCCGCGAAAACGCGGCTTGGGCCGCGTTTCCGCGGCCCAAAGTGTGGCGGCTGGCCACGCGCTTTGGCACGTGGCCTCCACTGGTTCGTCCATCTGGGCGTGGTCTTCTAGAAGTTGCATCCTGACTCTTATTTTGGGATTTCGGGATAACTTGGGAAGCAAGTTACCTAAATCCTAGATCTTTTATCAACGAATTTGCTATGCTTCTTTGGCTTTTATCCTCATCCTGCAAGTGTTTAGGGTTGAATAAAAGTCTATCCTTCCCTCTTCTTTTAGTATTTGCAACTTTGCCCTTGGTATTTGCAACTTTGACATTTGATAATTGCAACTTTTGCATTGGGCTTGAATATGGGCTTTTGGGCTTCTTTTTGGGCTTTATTCTTTATTTTTTATTTACTCAAGGCCTGCACACAATAAAATAAAAATATTAGTAATGTGCAGAATTATAGGAATAAATATGAAAATGTGATGGTAAATGTAATGATAAAAATGCACTTTTCACTACCAATCAGTAGTTAGTAGCCATGAGTTTTCTTTCTTTTCACTTGTTTTAGAATTACCACAAAAATCACAAATATATTTTTTTCTATGTTTCCCACTTCTTTGTTGTTCATCGTATCTTTTCATTCTTCTCTTTTCATTCTTGTTTTCTTTCTTTTCATTCTTTCAAATATTGAAGAACCGTTAATATACATGTGAGCATACCGTGTAAGCTTCTATCGCCTCCCGTTCTTGTGAATTCGACTGTTTTAGCCTCTATGCTAAAACGGAAGTATCGAGGAAGCCAAAGCACACACACACTTAAATATCAATTTCAAAACATACAATTTTTGTGCGTGATTTTCCCCCGATCATGGCCCTGTGGGCATAGCATCATAATTTAGCATTAAAGCACAAGAAAACTACTAGATTACACATATTTGAAAGTATCTGAGATAATGCATAATATAATGAAAGAAAACGGGAAGATGTCCAAGAGTAGAACAAGTAAATTTCAAAATTACTGTCCAAATACAAATAGCAATAGTACAGTCCCAATAGTACAGTCCCAAATATTACGAAGATGCACCTCAACCTCAAAGCTCCAAAATTCCAGTCCAAATATTACATATCTAGTAGTAAGTAGCATTCCAAATAGTTCATTACAATAATTAAAAGCAAGAACACAAGAATAAAAAAGTTTTTCTCAATAACAAAGCATTTTCCTTCAACAAATTCTTCTACTCTTCTAGTTTTCTTCTCTCCTTAAACCTTCGTGATTGTGGTACCGATACCATTTTGGACAAATGTATAGTCAAAAGAAATAAATATTTACTCTAAGAAAACAAATTAATCTACTAAATCAAAAATCTAATGTTTAACTCCAAAAATTCTACCTATGTCATGTGTTTCAAGAGCGTCTAAGTCTTCTTTAACACTTATTCTTGATGGTGACATTGTAACCCGAAGCCAATCTTCGGTGCATAAAAGAGATTGGACCATTCTTGGAGTCAATGAACTCCTAAACGGATCAAGATCCGATCACCAATACTAAATGTCGATTCGGAAGCACAGTGGAGATTAGAACTGCTAACACGTCGCGAACCATTCGATGTAGGATAGGAAATCTTGAGCTATTAACTTTCTAATAATCCAAAATGTTAAACGTAGAAAGATCATCTTCGGCATCTTCACTTAAAATTTCTCTAATTCCGTCCTTGTCTCCTCACCTCCAATGCCTGCTCTCATCCTTTTAAACTAACTCCTCACATCTAATGATTGAGAAGATGAAGTGCAAACCTCCTTACATTTTGCAGGCAATGTTGCTCAATTCTAAATCCCCACTCTCTTGTTGATCTATCAACTCACAAGCGACATTACTAATTTCATGAAGAAAACTACTCCTAAGTATATACAAAGAATCAGAAATATGCAAAGTAAGTCATAAAACTTTTCAAGAAAAGTGCACACCTCCTTGCATTAGTCCAATCATCCTCTGACGGCATCTCATTGTCCATTCCCATTTAACACTTGATGACTAAAAAAGGGGTCTTCATCACTATATCTTTCAAAAGCTCTTTCATACTTACATGCGGTATTCAACATCAAATACGTGGAGTTCCACCTAGTAGGCACATTCATGCATGAGGTTTTGGACCATTCAATTTTCTCAGTCTCAACACAATTCTTGAACTTTTGTAATCGAGAAGGAGAACTCCTTAAATACTTCACGGCCGAGCGCACTCTAGCAACTGAAGAGCCAAATTCTTTAATCCCATCATTAACAATGAGATTAACAATATACGCAATACACCTCATATAAAGGTGTTTCCCATGTAGCATTATTCCATTCCAGTTATTAAGTTTTTTCTTTAAATAACCAATCATAGTATCATTAGAAGATGTATTGTCAACGGTTATGGTGAAGACATTTTCAATCCCCCATTCTACCAAACACCTCTCCACCGTCCTACCAAGTTCATCACCTTTGTGACTAAGAATTGGACAAAAGTTTAAAATTCTTTTGTTTAATTTCCAATCATTATCAATCCAATGTGCAGTGAGGCACATGTAATTGACATTTTGAATAGAAGTCCAAGTGTCTGTAGTAAAAGACACCATTTTACATGTACCTTTTAATAAATTCCTTAAATTTTCCTTCTCATCAATGTAAAGTTGGTAATAATTCCTTTGGATTGTCCAACGGGATGGCAAATGAAACCTAGGACTGCAATAGACATGAAATATCAGAATCCAACACCTTCCACTAATTTGAATGGTTGTTCATCAAGAATATAAAGTATGTAAGGGCTTTTGTTATAGCCACTTCATCATACTCCCAATTACCAAGACTACCTTCTCCACTGCTTCCTCCTATTGATTGTTGAAAACTTAAAAGTTTTTGTCAGGTTTCTTCATTATGTGGGTTCTTCTTACATTTTTTCGCATGAGCATGCAATGTAGATGTACCATTCACACGTGGATCAGCATTGTACACTTTCTTACAATACTTGCACTCTGCTTTAGCCTGTCCATTTTCTTGAAAAGTTTTAAAATGCAACCATATCGTAGATCTTTTCCTTAAGTTTTTTCTCTTTGTTTTGTGAGTAGGCTTAGGCTCCGCTGGATTCTCTCCTTATTCAACCTACTAAGTACAAACAAAGAAATGTAGATAAGTGATAAGTAGTTATTATCATATATTTTAAAATTTCTAAGATTTAAAATTCATCAACTAACCTCAATTGAACCTGAAGATGAGGTAGTTGTCAACTGTTCTGGGGGCAGCGGCAGTGCTTGAGGTTGAGGTGCAGACTGTGCAGTTGATGGTGCTAAAGGAGGTCAGGAGCATGATGGTGCTAAAGGAGGTCGAAAGCTTAACAGCAATTGTTGATGACTTTCTTTCATATCTCAAATTTCCTTTGTGTACTGCCATGTAGAGAGAATGAAAAATATATGCCTAAGTTGTTATACCAACTTACCAACACATTCTTAACTTTAAAACAAACATAAATAGATTTATAATTAGGGAAGAACCAGAGCATTCCAATTTCCAAGCATGAAAATGGAAATACAAACAGAAAGTATTAGACTATTAGTTACCGGTTTTCTGTGTGTACTCATAAAGATAGAACCAGTGCAATTCATATTCATAAATCATTCAACATATCTAATCTGTTGAAATTTTTTCTTGTATTCAAGAATAAGGAGATGTCCAAGAGTGTCAAAAGGATATTTTCAATTTCAGTCTGTATTGACTATTTAACTCTATATGCAAAGCAGCAAAAGGATATTTTCTTTCATATTTTGTATTAAAACATTAAAACTACAAAATTGTGATGACTTGAAGATGAATCATGATCATTTTATATGAAAAATGAAAGCTTTAATCTGCATCAAATTTTAAAATAAAAACATTAGTCGGAGAACTTAAATCCATCAAAATCCTACTGGAATGCAAGGTTCTCAGGTTTTGATCTCAACAAATATGAAATTGAAATATATACGATAATTCCTCCATATATATATATTTGTAAACCAAACTCAAATTCAATAATTCCATTTCCTCCACAAATCCAACAGTAATTCCTCAACATATCACAAAAAAAATTATCTAAAACTTAATAATTATCGAAAACCCTAAATTTGGAACTTACACTGCGTAGATGAACGATTCCATAGTTGTACTTGTAGATGTCATCTCGTCGAGATGGAATTCAACGATGAGGAGGGATCCGTCGTAGGAGATCACAATAGAAAGAGGGGTGGAGCGATCTGTCATTGGAGATCGCGATTGGAGATGAGGAGGAGCTTCAGTTGTTGCCTCATCGGAGAATCGGAGATCAGAGACGACTCAGACGAGGAGAAGGACTGTAGGAGCGACCGAGGAGGAGGAGCTTCCGTCATCGCACTCGCAGCCACATATTCGCAGCCGCTTCATTAGGTTTAGGGCAGAGAGTGAGAGGAGAGAGTCTGATGCGCGAGAGAGAAATAATGTGAGTCATGTGACTACAATGTCCTGGTACCCTGCTCCCTGGATAGCTAGATCGGGCGGTTTTTGGTCGGGTCAGGTTTCAATTTTGTGAAACTGACCCGACCTGAAAGAACCGAAGTTTTAAAGAAAAACCGCAGTAGAACCGGATTTCTATTAAACTGAACCGAACCGCCTGAAATTCGGCGGTTCGGTCAGTTTGAACGGTTTTCAGGTTTAAATGCTCAGCCCTAGTCCTCAATGTATGAATTAATGCATAGATGCATGAAAAAGAAGAAAGGGAAGAAAAATATTACCTTAAGGTGGGGCCTCCGGTGGTGGTCTGATTGGGTCAAGCGCTGCTACTCAATCAAGATAATGTGGTGATTCACGGAACCTACCTTTATTGACATCTTTTCTATTTACATATTATAATTCCCAATATGAATATGATCATAAAAAGATCCTATCATGAAACTTATTCCCTTTGCATGATCAGTCTTGGAAAATCATCATGGAGTCATCATAGTTTATACCTGTGTCCAACAAAAATATGACTTGGTGTAATGGTTGACTTTGACTAAAAAATGATAGGTTCAGGAACCAATATTAACTCGAAAAAATCAACTTTGAGTTCGAGAGTCAGTTTTGGTTCAAGAGTTGAGTCCAAATTCAAGAATTGAAATTTACGTTCTTTTCCCATCAATTGAATGTGACTATCCAAAATTGGTGATTTCATTTCTTGATCTACGGGTACAAGAATAAATGTTGGCTTGAGAAATTGGTCCAAATTGGGTAAGAATACCGGAGTCAACATAGATTCAAAAATAGAAACTGAATCACAGAGTTGGGGATCGGGTTCACATTCATGATCAAGTTCAATCTCATTAAAATGAAAACTTGCCAATTTGTCAATGGATTGATATTAGTCAAGTTCAAGGTTTTGTGGTGAAATTAAATCTTAGTCAAAGCCTTCAAGTTACCATGATTCTTGATTTTCATCAATATGGCTAGAAGTGTCGAGAATAGTTAAAGATTGGGTAGGGAGAGTTTTCTTATTCATACGCACATTTTTTAATATACTAAGTCTTACTTCTATCCTATTGAGTGGACTACTTTGGCATTGAATCATGAGTTCCATACTCTTTTCTAAGTCATCATGTTCTTCTTGAAAAATAGAGTATGAATCTGTGACTTGAAAATTTTGACGGGATTTTGAGTCTTTTAAAATTTGAATTCATCGCTCAAGCTCGTCTAAAGCTTCCATCCTCCTTTTCAGTCAATTGATTCTTCTAATGGTTGTTCGGGAGAAGGAGTATATGAAGCTGGATGTTTGTAGGGTGATTGACAATATGACTCAGGGGAGTTGTATACCCATTGACTCTGTGAGGAGTAGTGATGATTATTCTAGTCTTGTTCATAGTATTAGGACTGGGGTGTGTATTGACTCGGATAAGACCAATCTGGCACACTAGGCTGGTTAAAGTTATGATATGCCGGGTTGGTGAAATCCAAAAAAGAGATCGGAGTGTAATATGGATTAACGTTAAAGTTGAAAAAATTGTTGTTATAAGCCATATCATATAAGAGATGTCAAAGTCAAACGAAGAAAAACAAACAAAAAGAAAAAAAAATCTAACCTAAGTTAGGGTAAACCTTAGACCTAGGTGACTCCTAACTGGTTAGATTGTCCATGGGGGGTATATTGCCGAATCTGACCACATGTTAATCGGCCAGGTAGGGGCAAAATCAGTGAGACGTATTCGTGCCTAAGCAATGGGCCTAATTATATCAAACCACCAACCTTCGGGGTTTCGCCCCTCAATACCCAACCTTAGATGCCGATTTGGCAAGAGTCAAATTCTAATTAACTCCCCCTTAGGTCAATCTCCTATATGAGTCCGAGATGTTCCTAGGGCCAACGTCTACTCAGTTTTAGTTAGGCTTAGTGAGTGAGGAGATTGTTTGTGGGCTAAGCGAGGGTAATAACTTTCCCACCTTTTCTTTTTTATAGGACAAGCCCTTAAATCAATTTAGTGCAATGTGTACATAAAAAGCAACACTTAAGCAATGTAAATAATTCAAAAGTGTTCCTATACTACATACTATGCACACGTACCTTTACTTCAGCACTCTTCAACAGTAATGTAAAATATAAATGAATTAGGGCACGTGCCTAAATGCAAGGCTAAACTGTTTTTAGCATTTAACAAACATCATTTTACTGTTGAGGTTAGAAAGTATGTACAGTGAGACAAATAAGAAAATAAATAGCTACAAAAATTTAGCTTTGCAATTCAGCCAACCTGCAGAAATACAGGTATAGTAGTTCATTCAGATTGCCACTAGAATGTAGCAAATCTGAGGGTTTTTGGGCTCTACTTTCTTGAGCAGAGTACAAGGCCACTTATATGTCCACTGCAACAAAAATTTTCTTGATATTTATCACTGCACACCAAGAACAAAGAAGAAAGTTAACCAAAAATGAGAATTACTTATCGCCCCTGGCAATGGCGTCAAAATTGATTGAGTTGGAACATACACACAAAAAATACAGAATTTCAGAACTTAAGAATAGAATATGCAAGTACTCAATACTATCGCGATAGCAAGTGGCTATGCAGGTCGTGATCCACAAGGAAGGACTAGCAATGGAAGCTTTTTTTACAAGTTCTCTTTTAAGTTTCAAAGAATGATTAGAGTTCTTCTTTTAATTCTTGTAAAGAAAAAGAAAAATAAGTTTAAGAAGAAAATGGTAGATTGAGAAGGTGGAGAAAATAGAAAATGAATTTATACAAAGAAATTAAAAGGAGTGAATAGAAGAGTTGGGAGATTGTGGTGTTGGTGATCTAAACTAAAAATTAAAAGAAAGAAAGTTAAACCTAAAAGAAATACTTACCTCCTTTGGCCAAAATACTTACTTTGAATCTTTAACGACGATGTTACCTTGAAGTGGAGGCAATCAACTCATAGCCCATAAGAGTTGATTCTCGTCTGTTCCACATTACAACATCAAAATGATACAAGTATGAAATGATACAAACTGAGACTAAAATCCATCGTCATGAGCTATCGGTTGCACTCGCAAAGACAAGGCTCTTTTGATGCTATAAGACTCACTTGGATAACAAATTGGTATCAAAAGAAGAGAAGTAAAGAAGAAGAAAACGAAAACAAAGAAGAACAAATAAAAAAAGTTACCTTTTTGTTGCTTTCAAAAACGATGAAGAAAGGAGGAGGTTACATCGGTGTCACTCTCAACATAAATCTCTCTCTCTCTTACTTACATGAATCTGAGTCTAACCTATACTTACAAAGAAATAAAAATTACATAACATGAAAATAAAAACCTACACTAAAAAGAATGAAAAACCAACCTAAAAATCCTTCTCTGCTTCCTCCTTTCTCTGCCTTTGATGTATGTAGTATTTATAGCATAGAAATGGATAAGGAAATGAGTTAAAATATAGTGAGAGCTAGCTATTTCTGAATTTGAATCCTCCCCTTATCTCCAAACTTGATTTGATATGGATATTCAGTTCTGATCTGCAGCTTGTTGGCGTGTTGATTGCTGAATATAACTTATCAAATGATAGAATTAGAAATAGTGATCAACTTAAGAGTTGTAGCCCTTTAAGTCTTCTGGATCATCTTGAAACATCAAATTTGAGTTTCAGTAGTGAAAGTTATGATTCAAATACTAAAATGTATCCAGTTAGAATCTGAATCAAAATTGCTTCATCTCATCTGTTGATCTTCTCTCTATCCATTTATCCCATTTGGATTTTGAATTTGGACTCTGTATTTGACGTTATTCTCGGTTGATCTTTAACTAACCAAAATAGATTTATAGAAATTCTAATTTTATCTATTTTCATTTGGTGTTATCTTTCTGATTTGCTCTGATCTTCAGCTGAACATTTGCCCCAATCCTTGATTTGTTCTAACTAGATCTGGGATCATCCTCAGCTAACCAAATAGATCCAATTAAATCTGATTTTAACTGATCTTTATTTAGTTTAATCCTCTTTCTCTTCATGATTATTTTCTACAAAATAGACATTTAAGACAAAGAAATTAGCAGATTTATTACATGATAAATGTAGGAGTGTAATGAAAAGAATGCAAAATATGTATACGATCATCGATCGACCGACAGCTCATGCACAAAAAAGCCGTTCGTTCCGGTCGACTGGCCCGATTGACCACCCTTTAGTTTAAAGGGAAAAAACACAAGGTCGGTCGACCGTCCCGGTCGAGCGGCCAAACCTGAGAGCAAAGGACTTTCAGTCGGTCGACCGCAAGGGTTACCGGTCGACCAGTTGGTTAACCGACAACGTGCATGAACATGCACAACCCTTAGCCAAAGGCCCAGTCGACCGTTTTGGCCTCCCATAGGCACCGGTCGACCGAACGTCGACCGAACGGTCGACCTGAAATCTGTTTTTCTAAAATATTTTGAGTTTCAAATATTTTTCAAAATATTTTGTATTAGTTTATAAGTAAAATAGCAATATATATGTGATGAAATACATGTTCTAAACTTGTTATAAAATTTTAAAAAAATTATAAGACATGTATCAAAACCAAACATGCTAAATACCAATACTATCAAAACTTGTATTTTTGAAATCGTATTTTTGTATGTGTAACTTCTTGAGCATTACAACTATATTCTATACTTTAACAAACTAATATATTATAAGGCTCTAAATGACTACAAGATCTTCAAGCGGGCTTCTCCTTTAGCGACATCGAGTGCATTGAGTTTCGATCCAGTATTTGAATATCCTTGAGTCTTCAACACCTTCCTTTAGAGAAAGAAAACTCCTTGAATCCGTTAGAACCCTGAAATATACTTAAACACTTGAATTTGATTAGTATTAAATAACCACATGTGTTTTGTTATCATCAAAACCATAAAACTGGGTGATTGTAACCTTGGGCCAACTCCTCTCTCATCTCTCTAGCTTTGTCACCACACTCTGTATTACCCTCTCTCTCTCTCATTCTCTTTCTCAATCTCTCCCTCTTCTCCCTCTCTTTTCTCCCTTTCTCTCACTCATGCTATTTCTCTCTCTATCTCTCTATCTTTCTCTCTATTTCTCTCTCATTCCCTCTCTCTTGTCATTTCTCTCTCTTTCATGCGCTTGCGTGTTAACGCTATCCGCGTTCCCAGAGTTTTCGGCGTGCCCGAGCCATTCTAAGGGAATACCTATTTTGTATTTGGGCGAGTAACTACTTTGTATTTGGGCGAGTACCTTTCCCTGCCTTTGGTGAGTACCTATCTTGTCTGGATGCGTATTTTTATATTGGTGTTTGGGTGAGTATCGTTATTTGTGTGCAAGTACATATATTTGTGTTTATGGGTGTTTGCACATTTGGTGGGTGATTGTTGTATTGTGTAGCGATGGCTGTAATTGTGTAGGCGATATTGTAATTGTATTCTGTAGGCTGATTGCTTGTAATAGGATAGGCTATTACTTGTCTGTGTACGTTCTGCCTTGTAACACTGGATTATTGTAGTTTGATCGACCCTTCGTGGTCATCAGCCTCCGGGCTCAATCTCCTAGCTTTTCTCTATCCTTCGAGCGTAAACACTCAGGGTTTCTCTAGCTCTCCTAGGAAGCGATCTTAGCGCTCAACACTTTACAGGAAAACTCGCACGAGCGTATCTTCGCCGCATGCATAGCAAGGCATTTATACATGTAACGCCCCTATCCCACGGCTACGAAAACGCTACAGTGACGTATATACGCAGAGTGGTAATACCCTCACGTATATACGCTAAATCTTAGTACAGGGAATATATATAAGATACACAATAAGTTCAGCATAAATAAGTACAAGAATACCTCAAAAGAGGTCAGTAATCATAACAAATATGAAAACAGGGATAAATAAGATAATAGAAATAAATAATAAAGATACCTATAAATTAGAAAGGGTAAACAATCTCTAAATAATCTCAAAAAATATCTGGTACAGCAATATCTCGGATCTCTAACCTGGGCACGCAAACTCAGGGTTGTCAGAATGCGACCTAGTGAGTGGTAAAAGGAAGGAAGCAGTAATATATACTGCAGTAGTACAATCATGATAATATATAATACATATCAGGATAACAGTAGTACCGTATAGATAGTCTAACAATTGGTATATCCATATTACACATTTGTTATCCGTATTACATCATCATCAATACCTAGTATGTTATAACAGTATTACCTATCAGTACAATAAAATCATCATTACCTAGCATGTTGTAACAATGTGCCTATCAGTACTATAACATCATCACTACTTAGCATGTTATAACAATATTACCTCCATAATACATGATTATAACTATAAAAATGTCAATTGGGTAGAGTTATATATTTGCATCAACTTTATGTTATTATACCATCACCATGTTATTCGTATGTATATGAATAATCAGATACATTATATTTACTTATACACTACTGATATAAAGTGTTTAAATATCATGTATCAAGTTTTAGTTGTTTAACATATTATGTTTACACTAATACTAATAGTAACCTGATGGTGTTGATTGGTTACTAATATTGCACATTTAATATCATATTCTCCTACTTATTATAGAATAAATCTGCATTGTCCTAATTAAATGTTTAATTTATTTGCAAACCCATTCCTAAAGGAGAGTGAAGAGAAATGAGCCCAAAAGCCCACCAAATCCTGACTTAATTCAGAATAAATTTGAAATCAAGAAATCAGGGCTAAATCTTGGCATATCAGAGAGGTTGAAAACCGGTTGAGAAAAATCCTCCCTGAATCGATCGGTTGAAGCCAAGGATCAAAGGCCATTTCGTCAAAATCCCGGACTTAAACGAGAAATCCAACTGAAGATAAATCCAGAACGTGAAATCGGGGAACACCACCAATAGGGTGTGGCCACACCCTGGCCGTGGAAACGCGGCCAAAGTCGCGTTTTTGCGGCTCTGTTAGAGAGTTAGGGGGAGCGTTTGCTCCCCCTATCTTCATATGATCCTGTAGGTGGGGTTTGCCTATAAATACTGGGATTTTCAGAGCCTCCAGGGGACGACCATGCAGAGATAGGATTTAGTCCAGTTTTCCATTTTTTAGTGTAGGTTTTTGTTTTTCTTTTCATGTAATTTTTAGTTTTCATTTATGTAATTCAGAGGAGATCAGACTTTCATAGGATAACGAGAACGAAGCTTGTGCTGACAGTGACACCGGTGTAAGGCTTCTTCCTTTTCTTTTACTGTTATGAAATCGAATCTGTATTTTCTTTTTTTATGTACTTCGTTTTAGTGTTCTTCTTCTTCTTCTTTTCTACTTCACTCGTTCTTGTGCCAATTGCTCTCCAAGTGAGTCTAAAAGCATCGAAAGAGCCTTACCTTTGCGAGTGCCACCGATAGCTCATGACGATGAATTTGAGTCTCTCTGTATCATTTCATGCTTGTTTTGTCTTGATGATGTAATGTGGAAGAGACAATAATCAACTCTTATGGGCTATGCACTGATTGCCTCCACTTCAAGGTAATATCGTCGCCAAAGATTCAAGGTAAGCTTTTGGTCAAAAGGAGGTAAGTAATTATTTTTAGTTTTTCTTTCTTGTAACTTTTAGTTTAGATCACCAACACCACATCTTCCAAATCTTTTTCACTCTTTTTCAATTCATTTGTACATAGTCATTTTCTGACTTTCTCCACCTTCTCATTCTACCATTTTCTTCCTCACTTAACCTTAACCTAACTCTTTTTCATTTTCATTTCTTAAAACAAAGAAGAACCTTCGTTTTTCTTCACAAAGATTTTAATACAAACCTTGAACGCTTCTATCGCTAACCCTCCTTGTGGATCACGACCCGCTTAGCCACTGGCTATTGCGGTTGAATTGAGCTCTTGCACATCTCTATTTTGAAGTTCTGAAATACCGTATTTTTGTGCAGGTTCAAGCTCAAATCAGGTGTCAGTAGGAAACATGAATAATCTTGCTATATTGTCATGAGTGTACAAGAATAGTGTTTGCACGAAGAATATATATGGAACAGAAAATACATGGAATGCATAGTATATGTGTATATGAGTAGTATGCTACCACAGAAAGTGTAACATGTATCAGGAAGTGTAACAAAGTATATAGGTAACATGATAGTGGATAAATTATCTGGAATAGTAACAAGTACAACTAAATAAAATTATACATGTATTGGACAAGTCATGTTATTTATACAATAATAACAATCAGTACCGCCTGGTATTTTAAACAACCTCTTCCAGTGTCTCATATCACTGACAGTTCATTCTGGAGCCCGCATTCTAGTCAAACCCATCCGGACATGTCATGCGGGTACCATTATCCAAACGAGAGAGTGACCAAATAACAAGCGTCCCCGAGTCACTATTGTTTATACCGTTTTATTATGTTACTTGAAAACTTAATGGTCAAGGAGCTCTAATTGGGTGGGTGTATCCCGTGCATACCCAAGATCACGGCCTTACCATGACTCTCTGGTTGGTGAAACCAGGGCCAACCCACTAGGGTGAAACAAGTAACGGGAAATTGGAACCAATGAGCTAATAACATAACGGGAAACGAGAGCTGATGAGCTATAATAGACGGTAGCCAACACTACTCCGTCCCCTGCAGTGAGACAAACAATGGATCCAGACATCCACCTGACAAGATCTAGTCAACCGTCAAGTCTCTGTCATTCTCAAGTTATATTTATTATATGTAAAGTACACAGTGTAGCAAGCACAAGTATAGTGCATGGTACATGTAACTTGATAACAGGACATGAGCTCTATTGATAACATAAAACAAAATAACAGAAAATGGGAAACAATAGATGTGAGATTCCACACATCGCATATCAACAGCTTACGTATCCAGTAACGAGAATATCAATATCAGTATTGTAATACAATCGTGTAACGGGAATACAGGGATATCCATGTAGCAATAACATAAACCATGGTCCATGCAACAGGAATACATAGACAATCAATGCATGTAGACCGGTGAGTCAATATAACAGTAGTGTATGACATAAAGTAACTGTGCACAGAGTATCCATGTAGCGGTATCCAGTGCAATAGCGTATTAGTGTATCAGTGGTTCATGAACATACAGTAATAGTGTCGTGAATCTCAGTATCTATCTGATAGGGAGACATGTACATGGAACAACATGAAATAATGGTATCTAGTGTAACATGTATATACATGACATATTGTGTTCCGTGTATTAGAATGTCCGTGGACGGTGATACTAGCACATGAAAAAATAGTGTTGTGTATCCATGTAACAGTGACAGTGTATATGCTGTTAACGTATCCACGTGTCATTGTACATGTAACAATATCTGTGAATCGTGATAGATGCACATGAAATGACTGTGTCTAGTGTATCAGTGATTCGATAATGGTGGCAGTATTAGGGTGCAATACATCCACTTATATCAGCATTTGTTACATTATTATGATTATGTCCGAAATCATAAGTGAAATTTATATAAGGTTCTATTTTCAAACTCTTCACAACCATTTTAATATTTATTTGTTTCGCATTATATAACATATTTATCATTAATCTAATAATCACGTATTACCAATAAATATATAAATTCATTTGTACGTTATTTTAAATCAAGAAACAAACTAAAAGTATTATTGTTTAACAATTATCTTCAAATAGCTATCATGCATATTCTATTTATAGTGACTTATCAATTATTGTATTTTTTAATTAATGTACATAATGATTTACCGGTAATCACGAATTATTAAATAAGGCAATCAATCAATTTCACTAAACATGATAAAATATAATTTATAAAAGAAAAGCACTCACATACTGGCCATGGGAAGGTAGCTCTCTTTCCCACGATTGCAATGGTTCTAGGATCATCCAAATTAGACTCCGGATGCTCCAGATACTGCCCGAACACTAGAAACTACATAAACGGGTTAAATATGGAATTCATATATGAAAATGCAAATGGTATACATTAACAGGGGGTTTTCTATAAATTTACCTTATATGGTTTTGGATGCGTGTTTGGATTGCTTATTGGGTCGGGTTTAGATCCAAAACCCAAACCAATTGACTTATATGAATATGGGTTAATGGGTTAACGGGTTTAGATATAAACCCCATCCGACTAAGGTTAGAGCGGGTTCGGGTTCACACCCGTTATGGGTTTTGAACCCAAAACCAATAATAGGAGCAGCAGCGGCAGCAGCAACTGTTGCCGCCGCGCTCCACCGTGGCCAGCCAGCCAGCTGAGCTGGCCGTCGGCAAGGAAGGGCCACCAGCGCGAGAGGGGGTCGCCGCCTGCAGTGACTCTGGGAGCAGAGAACGAGAGAGAGAGAGAGAGAGAGAGAGAGGAGAGAAGCACTGCAAGAAGAAGAAGAAAAGAAGAAGAAAGGGAGTGGGTGGCGCCGGGGCTGGGTAGCCGCTGACGACGATTCAGTCCCTCTTCGAGTCTGGACAGGGGGAGGGGGAGGGGGAGGGGGAGAGGGAGAGAGAGTGAGGAGGAGAGAGACGTGGGAAAGAGAGTGGGAAGAAAGAGAGAGAGAAAGAAAGAAATAAAAAGAAAGGAGAGAAATAGAAAGAGAAAGGGAGAGGGAGAGAGTTAATAGAGTAAGGAAGGAGGAAGGCGGTGGCTTAAAGTAGTTGGGAACCTTAGGGAAGAAGAAAGAAAGAAGAGAAAAGGAAATAGAAAAATAATAAAATTTTACATTATTTTAATAGGATCAAATTTTGACTAGTTCAGAATAGTTTTCAAGAATTACATAAAATAGAAAATATTATACTGAGGAGTAATGTGAATTCATATTCTAGAAATCTTATTCGGTTTGCAAGTTAAAAATCCTGGACTGCATCGCTGGTACTAGGCGACACTGGTTTGGCTGGATTTTAGATAAATTCAGAAAAATTCCTAAAAATACCCTAACGTAGAAAATATGATTCTAAGACACGATGTGAAAATAGATTCCCAAAATTCAACTTTATTTGTGAATTAAAAATAGTAGAGAGCCGATTATTGGTATCGGTCGACACCGACATTGCAGATTTTCCAAACTAATCCAAAAATATTTCAAAAAATTCTGAAAAATCTAAAATATTGAAAAATGATATATGAAACTGAAACTAGCTCAATGTGACTGCCAGAAGGGTCAAATTAATTTTGTACGTTGTATCAAGTACTGATACTGTGATATGTATATCAAGGATCAAGGGGTTACATTTCTCCCCACCTTATAAAAAATTTCATCCTCGAAATTTTAATTCAGGTATGAGAACAATATTTACAGCCCCAAAGCCTAAATATTACGGGCCTTCGACACTTCCGCTGCGCACTCTGATATATAGTGAACTCAGGGTGGAGAATTAGTGTTGTGAACTAAAGCTAACGGATTACACGTGATAGGATGAAGAGAAAGTGAGAAGGGAATCATATTATTCTGGTTAACATCAGAACTTAAGGAATAGAAAAGAGTTAGGGAGTGAATTATCAACAAAATGATAGTCTTGTACTCATCGCTGGAATTCCCAAATTCAGATACAGATGAGTTTTAATCTAAATCTTATTGTACTGTTGGTAAGAGCCTGAGCATTGATCTAGGTAGCTACCCAACTAGGCTTGATCCTGGCTCTGATACCACTTTGTAACACCCTGAATCCACGGATACAGAGATGCTACGGCGATGTATATACGCAGAGTGGAAATACCCTCACATATATACGCTAAGCCTTAGTACAGGGAATATATATAAGATACACAATAAGTCCAGCATAAATAAGTACAAGAATACCTGCAAAGGGGTCAGTAATCATAACAGATATGAAAATAAGGATAAATAAGATAACAGAAATAAATCACAAAAATACCTATGAATTGGAAAGGGTGACGGTCTCAATATAATCTTGGGAAATATCTGGTACAGCGATATCTCGGATCTCCAATCTGGGCACACAAACCCAGGGTCGTCAGAGAGCGACCTAATGAGTGGTAAAATGGAGGAAGCAGTACTATATACTATAGTAGTACAATCACGATAATATATAATACATATCAGGATAACAGTGGTACCATATAAATAGTCTAACAATTTGTATATTCATATTATACATTTGTTATCGGTATTACATCATCATCAATACCTAGTACGTTATAACAGTATTACCTATCAGTACTATAAAATCATCATTATCTAGTATGTTGTAACAATGTGCCTATCAGTATTATAATATCATCACTACTTAGCATGTTATAACAGTATTACCTCCATAATACATGATTATAACTATAACAATATCAATTAGGTAAAGTTATATATTTGCATCAACTTTTTGTCATTATACCATCACCATGTTATTTGTATGTATATGAATAATCATATACATTATATTTACTTAAACACTACTGATATAAAGTGTTTAATTATCATGTATCAAGTCTTAGTTGTTTAACATATTATGTTTACACTAATACTAATAGTAACCTGACGATGTCAGTGGGAAACATGAATAATCTTGCTATAGTGTCATGAGTATACAAGAATAGTGTTTGCACGAAGAATATATATGGAACAGAAAATACATGAAATGTAGAGTATATGTGTATATGAGTAGTATGCTACCACAGAAAGTGTAACATGTATCAGGAAGTGTAACAAAGTATACAAGTAACATGATAGTGGATAAATTATCAGGAATAGTAACAAGTACAACTAAATAAAATTATACATGTATTGGACAAGTCATGTTATTTATACAATAATAACAATCAGTACCGCCTGGTATTTAATCAACCTCTTCCAGTGTCTCATACCACTAGCAATTCATACTGGAGCCTGCACTCTAGTCGAACCCATCCGGATATAGCATACGGGTACTATTATCCAAACGAGAGAGTGACCAAATAACAAGCGTTCCCAACGTCACTATTATTTATACCGTTTTATTTTATTACTTAGAAACCCAATGGTCAAGGAGTTCTAATCGGGTTGGTATATCCTGTGCATACCCGGAATCACAGCCTTACCAAAACTCCCTGGATGCTGAGACCAGGTCCAACCCGCTAGGGTGAAATAAGTAACGGAAAACGGGAACTCAATGAGCTAATAACATAACGGAAAACGGGAGCTGATGAGCTATAACAGACGGTAGCCAGCACTACCCCATCCCCTGCAGTGGAACAAATAATGGATCCAAACATCCACCCGATAAAATCTAATCAACCGACAAGTCTCCGCCATTCTAAAGTTATATTTATTATATGTAAAGTACATAGTGTAGAAAGAACAAGTATAGTGCATGGGACATGTAACTTGATAATAGGACATGAGCTATATTGATAGCATAAAACAAGATAACGAAAATTGGGAATAATAGATGTGGGGATTTCACACATCGCATTTCAACAGCTCACGTATCTAGTAACAGGAATATCAATATCAGTACCGGAATACAATCATCTAACGGGAATACAAAAATATCCATGTAGTAATAATATAAACCATGATCCATGCAACAGGAATACATAAACAATCAATGCATGTAGACCGGTGAGTCAATGTAACTGTGGTGTATGAACATAAAGTAACTGTGCACAGAGTGTCCATGTAGCGGTATCCAGTGCAATAGCGTATCAGTGCATCAGTGGTTCACGAACATGTAGTAATAGTTCGTGAATCTCAGTATTCATGTAATAAGGAGACATATACATGGAACAATATGAAATAACGGTATCTAGTGTAACATGTATATACATGATATATTGTGTTTCGTATATTAGAATGTCCGTGAGACGGTGATACTAGCACTTGAAATAACAGTGTCGCGCATTCATGTAGTAGTGGCAGTGTATATAATGTTAACGTATTCGTGTCTCAGTGTACATGAAGCAATATTTGTGAATTGTGATAGATGCACATGAAATGACTGTGTCTGGTGTATCGGTGATTCGATAACGGTGACAGTATTAGGGTGCAATACATCTGCTTATATTAGTATTTGTTACATTATTATAATTATGTTCGATATCATAAGTGAAATTTATATAAGGTTCAATTTACAAACTCTTCACAACCATTTTAATTTTTATTTGTTTCGCATTATATAATATATTTATCATTTATCCAATAATCATGTATTATCAATAAATATATAAATCCTTTGTACGTTATTTTAAATCAAGAAATAAAATAAAAATATTATTGCTTAACAATTATCTTCAAATAGCTACATGCATATTCTATTTATAGCGACTTATCAATTATTGTATTTATTAATTATTATTCATAATGATTTACCGGTAATCACGAATTATTTAATAAGGTAATCAATCAATTTCACTAAACATGATAAAATATAATTTATAAAAGAAAAATACTCACAAACTAGTCATGAGAAGGTAGCTCTCTTTTCCACGATCGCAAAGGTTTTAGGGTCGTTCAAATTGGACTCCGGATGCTCCAGATACCGCCCGAGCAATAGAAACCACATAAACGGGTTAAATATGTAATACATATATGAAAATGCAAATGGTATACATTAATAGGGGGTTTTCTATAAATTTACCTTATATGGTTTTGGATGCGGGTTTGGATTCCTTATTGGGTTGGCTTTAGATCCTAAACCCAAACCCAATTGACTTATATGAATATGGGTTAATGGGTTAACGGGTTTGGGTATAAACCCCACCTACTATGGTTAGCGGATTCGAGTTCACACCCGTTATGGGTTGTAAACCCAAAACCAATAACAACAGCAGCTGCTGCTGTCGCCGCGCTCCACCGTGGCCAGCTGAGTTGGCCGCCGGCGAGGAAGGGCCACCGGCGGCAAGAGGGGGCCGCCGCCGGTGGTGGCTCCGGGATTTGAGAACGAGAGGGGGAAGAGAGAATGAGAGAGAGAGAGAGAGAAGCACTGCAAGAAGAAGGAGAAGAAGAAGAAGAAGAAGAAGAAGGGGTGAGGGTGACGCCCGGGCTGGGGCGCGGCCAGCAGCGGTGGCCCGGGGACCAACGGCCTGGCCTGGCCGCTGGCGACGGTTCAGTCCCCCCTTCGGGTCTGGACAAGGAGAGGGAGAGAGGGAGAGAGAGGGAGGAGGGGAAAGACAGTGAGAAAGATAGAGGGAAGAGAGAGGAGGGAAATGGAAAGAGAAAGGGAGAGGGAGAGAGTTTATAGAGGAGGAAAGAGGAAGGCGGTGGGTTAAGGCGGGCGGGAACCTTAGGGAAGAAGAAAGAAAGAAGAGAAAAAGAAATAGAATAATAAAATTTTATATTATTTTAATAGGATCAATTTTTTACTAGTTCGGAACAGTTTCCAAAAATTACATAAAATAGAAAATATTACGTTGAAGAGTAATATGAATTTAAATTCTAGAAATCTTATCCAGTTTGCAGGTTAAAAATCCTGAACTGTATCGCTGATACTGGGCGACACCGGTTTAGCTGGATTTTGAATAAATTCAGAAAAATCTCCAAAAATACCCTAATATAGAAAATATAATTGTAAGACACAATGTGAAAACAGATTCTCAAAATTCAATTCTCTTTGTGAAATTAAAAATAGTAGAACCGATTATTGGTATCGATCAACACCGACTTTGCAGATTTTCAAACTAATCCAGAAAAATTTTAGAAAATTCAGAAAAATCTAAAATATTAGAAAATGATATCTGAAACTGAAACTGAAACCGGCTCAATCGATTAGCAGAAAGGTTAAATAAACTTTGTACGTCGTATTTGTTGGCCCAAAGGCTTTCCACTCTAGTTTTGATGATGACTAACTCATGTAGTTATGTGTACTAATAATCTTGTGTTTTAGTCTCAGATCATTAATCAAGATATTAGTAGGTGTTTAGCTTCAACAAGATGATTTGGAAGCTTGCACATGTTGATTCAAGAGCCCGCACATCAAAGATGATACATTGCAATTGCTCGGTGAATCAAAGGAGTTTGTGGATCAAGTCAACTTGGAGATTGCGCTCTACAAGAAGACTTAGGTATCCATAGTTTTAGTTTGGGTTTAGATCTTAATTGTAAAGATTAGTATAGTATGATAAGCTCAAGTTCACAACACACTTGTTTCACGTTTTGAATATTGGTTTTCGGTTTTTGGTTTAATCGATCTTGGTTTTCATGATTAGATTTTATATCAAAACAAGTTTACATGGTTTAGTGTATATATGATTTGTTCTATATACATGCATGCTTCTATTGCTTAAACAAACTTAGTTTGATAGTCTACTTCATGAGTTTTATGTTTTGGCATTTTTAACAAAACATTATTTTGGACTTTATGACAAAAATTATGATATGACTATGTTTCTTGTATATTGAATTTTTATTCATATACAACTTGCTTCAAAGTGTTTTAATATCATAATTTTGTATTTGGATGAGTTTTAGACAAAACGTATTTTCTATTCAAAATTCCAAGTTTTAGAAAATACATGTTTTGGTTTTTGGAAAATATGATATGATACAAAAATAGTTTTAATTGCTTGATATTTGAGTCAAAACTTTTATCACATGTTTATATATCATTGCAAAATGCTAAAACTATTTTTGTGGAATTTTAGAGATTTTGTGGGATTTATTAAAATATTGTTTATTTGGATTTCTGACCTGATCGGTCGACCGGCTGTCTACCGACAGTCGACCGACTCAGTGTCAGGCTGGTCCGGTCGACCGGACCAGTCGACCGATGTACTGGCAGAATGCACGTATCCGTGTGCATGTCTGTCGGTCGACCGACAGGCTACCGGGAGTCGACCGAAGTTTTGATTTTACTCTCTGTATCTTACCAGTCGACCGGGGCAGTCGACCGGGATATGTTTTGAGTCTCAGTCAGGGATCAGTCGACTGTGCCAGTCGACCGATAGTTCATAACGGTCGGATTTTTGAACTATCGGTCGACCGGGCCAGTCGACCGATCTGACCGTTGAACAGTAACGGGCAGTTTTTTAATTGCTGTTTAAATTTGATTTTTGATTTTAAAAATCCGTTTAAGGGTATTTTTGGAACTAATTACTTCCTAAACTTCAGTAATTATTTCCTAACCCTAAACCCTAGCCCTCTCCTATAAATAGGGGTGTTTAGGGTGAGATTTAGACAAGAGAATTATTGATTGCTTGGAAAATAAAAAGGCTTTATTTCTTAGTTTTTCTTCAAGAGTTTTTGGGCTAAATTTCTACATTTCTCTGAAGTTTGTGAAGCAATCAAAATTGGTTTTTGGATTCAAAGAAACAATCTTTTGTGTTTTTGATTAGGGTTTGAAAAACCAAAGAAAGGGATTTTGGGAAAGGCTTTCTATTTGAACTTCTATATCTTGATTTGATTTTTCCCAAAGATTTTTCTTTGTGTTGCTGGTTTCAAATCCCTTGGTTTTCTCCACACTTGAGCTACAATCTACTATATTGTCTATAGGCTTTGTGTGAGAAAAAGGAGATTGTTTGTGGTTGTTGTTTTAAACCACCAAGTAGCAAGAAATTGTTTTGTGGTTATTGTTGTATACCACTAAGTTGTATTCCTTTGCTTTGTGTGGCTTTGTGCCTTTGCCTCAAGAGGAGGTTGTGGTTCTTGTAACTTTCTTTGTGATAGTGAGAGTGTTAGAATCCATCTGGGGATGGCGGGGATGTAGAGCTGGGTGCTCGAACCTCGAGAACATACCTTGGTGTTTGCGTTTGATCGATTGGCTCTCTCTATCTCTATCTCTATTTACTTTGTGCCTTGCATTTACATTCCATATTGTTCATCATATTTGCTTGGCTTGGTTGTGTGTGCATCACTAGAGGATCACACTTGAGTGCTCATTGCATCTAGATTTTTAATTTCGCATTTAGTTCCATTGATTAGCATCATCACCTATTCACCCCCCCCTCTAGGTGATTTTCAATTGGTATCAGAGCTAGTGCTCCTGATATTTTGGTTTAACAACCTAGGAGTAAAAGATCTTGGTTTGCTAATCTTCATTTGCATTTCATTTGCACTCATTCTAGTTTGCACTCATGGCTAGCCCTCCTATGTTTGACCATTTTAGACTTGATGCATGGAAGGTAGACATGACTAGGCATTTAAAGAATCTAGGTCATCTAGTTTATCAAGCTATTACTATAGAAGACCTCCCAAATTCTAGTAAGCATAAGAAGGCCAATGCATTAGCCCTTAGGACACTTCTTGCATCTCTAAATGAATATCTTTTACCTATTTTTGATCGCTATGATTCGGCTTTTGCAGTTTGGAGCATCTTAACGTCTCCCGAGCTCCCAAGGATCATCAACAATTTGAGGAGATCAAAGAGAGAAACATCCGAAGAGCGAGGCTTTATGGCATACGGGAATGACTCTCATGAGGTACATTTAGATTCCCCTCTTGATGATAGCTCTACTTCTTTTTGCCATGGTTGTTGTGAAGTTCAAAATTTGAATGTTGAACTTGCTTCTAAACTTGAAAGTTTTATGGAAAAACATAACTCTTTGAAAAAGAAACATTTTGATTTAAAAGGAGAATTAAAGGATTTATGTTCAACTTTTGAATCTGTTTTGCAAGAGAAGGAAGAGATTACTAGTGAACGTGACTCACTACAATCTCAACTAGACATTGCCTTAAAAGAGATTGAAGTTTTGAAAAATAAAAATGATCTTGATGATTGTGATGATATTGTTGAGCACAATGAGGTTTTGTCTTCTAGATTGGATCTTGTTTTCAAGGAAAATCTTACTTTGAAAAATAAAATTGATTCTATTTCAAAAGAATTGGATTTGATTTTGATTAAAAATAAATCTTTGCAAAATGAGATTGATATGCATGTGTGCCATGATAGTATTGCTTCTTGTTCTAGCACACCTATTGCATGCTCCACTTTGTCTTCTAACATAGAAAATGATATAAATGTTTTGAAGAAAAGTGTTGATTGTTTAGGCTCCACTTTGAGCCATTGTGCCATGAATCACTCACGTTTGGAAACCTTGGTTCGCAAGAAACAAGTTCCAACCTTGCATGCACACTCTTCTATGCATACACATGCTTCTCATGATCACTATCATCATATGTATGCTCACGTGTACACATGTACACATTGTGATCGAAAAGGCCACCTTGCTAGATTTTGTTATGATCGCATTTATCATGAAAATTTAGCAACTAATCTTGTGTGGGTTAGGAAAGATACTAACCCCCGTGGACCCACAAGAAAATGGGTACCAAGATCCACCACTTTGATGTTTGATGTAGGTGGAGGCTCTCGCATCACGTGAGAGTATTGGTGCCTTGAGGTGGATGCGTTCTTAGCCTAAAAGAAAATCATTTGGATGCTTCACACTCAAGAGAATTTGGTGGAAAGGACCACCATGTTTTGGAGAACTTGAAATGCACCTTCATTGGTTTTTGATATCATTTCTAAACTCCTAATTTTTTATTTGCATGCTTTTCATTTCATCTTTTATAGCATGCTTAGAGTTTCATGATTAGTAAGATAATGACCATGTTTATTAGAACTATGCTTTACATGATTAGTTCTTGAGACACCCATGTTTAATATGGACCTATATCTTGTGTTCTCCTTTGTTTTAGCTATCATGTTAATCATAAGATCTAATGCACATGTTCTTATCATATTGATCATGTGGATTTGTGTGATTGTTTTTGATATTCCATGTTTTGGATGATTATTTTTCATGTTGATTCTTGACTCGTTTTTGTACTTCATATGTTGACTACATGCTTGAATAATTGTTTTCATTAAGACTAGAATTTATACTTGTGCAACTAATGAGCTACAAATAAACCTTTATATATGTTTGTGCTTGAATGCTCATTTGTGTTTATTTGATGTACTAGTATAGTCTAGTTTTGATGATTCATGTATTCTAACTTGTATTGAATTATGTGAATGACCCATTTTGGATATGTTTTATGATCTTGAGTTTTGACTTCATGTATATGTCTATTTTGTCCAAACTATTAGCTATACATGTACATCCTTGAGCCACGTGCCTTCATGCATACTCTTTTGTGGACTCTTTAAGTTTGGGATATGTATGTATACTTTAGTTTGTACATGACATACATATATCTTGAAGTTTAGATCATTTGTGATGATTTCCATGTTTGATGGTGATTTCAATTAATTGCATTTGACTTGTATTCACATATTTGGATAGATTTCATGTTTCTATGTGATTTCCCATTTAAGATAAAGTTCTTGTTTCAAATAAGTGATTTTTCAAATTTTCAATTGATGATTTTCATATTGAACTTAACTGTCAATTTTCATGATAATATGATTTTCACAACACTTGTACACTCACCTTATTTGATGTTTTCTCATGATTTGATCTTCATGAGTCCCAATTGTGCCATATAGATTTTTGAGTGTTTGGTGATCTTGTGATTTCCATGTTTCATGAAAAATCCTTTTGTTTTATCTTGAAGGATTTCTACTAGTTTTCAAATTTTCATAAACTAGTTCATATTCTTCACTTTGGTAGTGATTTTCAAACATACTCTATTTTCAAATCTAATCTTGAAAACCCCTACCATTCATGGGCGGTTGGATGGGAGACCATGATCAAGTATGCTTCATCTTGAAAATCATTTAAAACTTATCTTGGTGGGTGGTAGTTGATATGAGTCATACACTTGTCCTTACTTTTGTTATTTCAATTGGTATCGTTGAATTCTTTCAATTGGTATCAATATGACATATTTTTTGTATACTCATATGTGTTTGTTTTATGTATGTATGCTTACACTCCATATAGTATCAATTTCAATTGGTATCTATTTCCTACATACATATATAGATGATTTATTTGTGCCTATTATATTCCTATGTCTTAGAGCACAAATGTTGGCTATGATGAGCTTGAGTTTTTAAATTGGTATACTTATACAAGCTTCTTCATAATTTTGAGTTTGCTAAGCTTGAATTTTTAATATCATGTTTCAATTGATTTAATTTTCAATTGGTATCTTATTTCAAGCCTATGCATATTTTCTTTTGTATTTCATAAAGGGGGAGAAAACTCGTATTTTACATTTCAATTGGTATTTGGTCTACCATTGTGTTTGTTTCCCACTCCCTAACTTTATGATGGAAAATGATTTAAACATTGTAGTGTATTTGGTATCAAGATGCAATTTTGTTTTTCAATTGGTTTCATGAACCTTTAATGAAAAATTTCTTCTTTTGGTATCAAGAGGTCACTTGTTTATTAAATTGGTATCAACTTTGGTTTATTGTTTATTGGTATCATGGGTACATTGCTTGTTTTCATGATAACATAAAATGATTATTCTTGTTTCAATGCCTTGTATAATTTTGGTATTGATAATTTCAATTGGTATCTCAATGCTCCTCATTGACCCATATTTATTTGATATCATGCTTTGTTTTTTATTTTTACCCCTTAAAAGGGGAAGAGGAATTTGATTTCACTTTGTTTGGTTTACCCCTTTGTTGATGAGTGACAAAAAGGGGGAGAAGAATTTGTAGTTTATATGCATGGTAGTTCTATGCATGTATTTTGTGTTGTTACATTTTAATATGTGTTTCAATTTGGTATCTAGAGCATGTCTATATATTTGGTATCTAGAGCATGTTTATATGTTTGGTATCTAGAGCATGTTTTTATGTGTTTTATGCATGTTGATGCATACATATTTATGAACATTCATTGTATATCTTTATGTTTATTGTTATGCATGAGTTAAGGGGGAGCTTCCTTGAAGCTTTACTTTAATCCATGCATATATAACTCCATGAGTTTTGTCATCATCAAAAAGGGGGAGATTGTTGGCCCAAAGGCTTTCCACTCTAGTTTTGATGATGACTAACTCATGTAGTTATGTGTACTAATAATCTTGTGTTTTAGTCTCAGATCATTAATCAAGATATTAGTAGGTGTTTAGCTTCAACAAGATGATTTGGAAGCTTGCACATGTTGATTCAAGAGCCCGCACATCAAAGATGATACATTGCAATTGCTCGGTGAATCAAAGGAGTTTGTGGATCAAGTCAACTTGGAGATTGCGCTCTGCAAGAAGACTTAGGTATCCATAGTTTTAGTTTGGGTTTAGATCTTAATTGTAAAGATTAGTATAGTATGATAAGCTCAAGTTCACAACACACTTGTTTCACGTTTTGAATATTGGTTTTCGGTTTTTGGTTTAATCGATCTTGGTTTTCATGATTAGATTTTATATCAAAACAAGTTTACATGGTTTAGTGTATATATGATTTGTTCTATATACATGCATGCTTCTATTGCTTAAACAAACTTAGTTTGATAGTCTACTTCATGAGTTTTATGTTTTGGCATTTTTAACAAAACATTATTTTGGACTTTATGACAAAAATTATGATATGACTATGTTTCTTGTATATTGAATTTTTATTCATATACAACTTGCTTCAGAGTGTTTTAATATCATAATTTTGTATTTGGATGAGTTTTAGACAAAACGTATTTTCTATTCAAAATTCCAAGTTTTAGAAAATACATGTTTTGGTTTTTGGAAAATATGATATGATACAAAAATAGTTTTAATTGCTTGATATTTGAGTCAAAACTTTTATCACATGTTTATATATCATTGCAAAATGCTAAAACTATTTTTGTGGAATTTTAGAGATTTTGTGGGATTTATTAAAATATTGTTTATTTGGATTTCTGACCTGATCGGTCGACCGGCTGTCTACCGACAGTCGACCGACTCAGTGTCAGGCTGGTCCGGTCGACCGGACCAGTCGACCGATGTACTGGCAGAATGCACGTATCCGTGTGCATGTCTGTCGGTCGACCGACAGGCTACCGGGAGTCGACCGAAGTTTTGATTTTACTCTCTGTATCTTACCAGTCGACCGGGGCAGTCGACCGGGATATGTTTTGAGTCTCAGTCAGGGATCAGTCGACTGTGCCAGTCGACCGATAGTTCATAACGGTCGGATTTTTGAACTATCGGTCGACCGGGCCAGTCGACTGATCTGACCGTTGAACAGTAACGGGCAGTTTTTTAATTGCTGTTTAAATTTGATTTTTGATTTTAAAAATCCGTTTAAGGGTATTTTTGGAACTAATTACTTCCTAAACTTCAGTAATTATTTCCTAACCCTAAACCCTAGCCCTCTCCTATAAATAGGGGTGTTTAGGGTGAGATTTAGACAAGAGAATTATTGATTGCTTGGAAAATAAAAAGGCTTTATTTCTTAGTTTTTCTTCAAGAGTTTTTGGGCTAAATTTCTACATTTCTCTGAAGTTTGTGAAGCAATCAAAATTGGTTTTTGGATTCAAAGAAACAATCTTTTGTGTTTTTGATTAGGGTTTGAAAAACCAAAGAAAGGGATTTTTGGGAAAGGCTTTCTATTTGAACTTCTATATCTTGATTTGATTTTTCCCAAAGATTTTTCTTTGTGTTGCTGGTTTCAAATCCCTTGGTTTTCTCCACACTTGAGCTACAATCTACTATATTGTCTATAGGCTTTGTGTGAGAAAAAGGAGATTGTTTGTGGTTGTTGTTTTAAACCACCAAGTAGCAAGAAATTGTTTTGTGGTTATTGTTGTATACCACTAAGTTGTATTCCTTTGCTTTGTGTGGCTTTGTGCCTTTGCCTCAAGAGGAGGTTGTGGTTCTTGTAACTTTCTTTGTGATAGTGAGAGTGTTAGAATCCATCTGGGGATGGCGGGGATGTAGAGCTGGGTGCTCGAACCTCGAGAACATACCTTGGTGTTTGCGTTTGATCGATTGGTTCTCTCTATCTCTATCTCTATTTACTTTGTGCCTTGCATTTACATTCCATATTGTTCATCATATTTGCTTGGCTTGGTTGTGTGTGCATCACTAGAGGATCACACTTGAGTGCTCATTGCATCTAGATTTTTAATTTCGCATTTAGTTCCATTGATTAGCATCATCACCTATTCACCCCCCCCCCCTCTAGGTGATTTTCAGTATTGAGTATTAATTCTGTGATATGTATATCAAGGATCAGAGGGTTACAATATGCCACTTCACCGTGTGCGTCTAGCTTCACCGCGAGCGTGGCTTCGCCGCGTGTGTTAGTAAAGTGTTCATATGCTCACCGCGATCGTGGCTTTACCGTGAGCATTAGCAGAGTGTTCATATACTTGCTTTGGTGCGAGCGTTAGCTTTGCTGAGGATGTTATCCTCTAGAGCTGCACGCTAGCTTTGCCAGAAGCCAAGCTCCATTATGTACCGGGCGTGACACTGATACAGCCCAACTTTGCTCCAGCTTGACTAGGCCCGCCTGGGTAATTAATACTTTAATAATTACTCTTGTTATGATGGCTGTGAAGTGTTTGAAATTATTACTTGAACTATTTTTCTGTATAATGTTACTTGACTAGTTTGTCACCTGACATGTACTTGACTTGCCCGACTCGTGATTATGACTTTACAGGGACATAATATTACTATTCTGTTATATATATATATATATATATATATATATATATATATATATATATATATATATATATATATATATATATGTATATATATATCCAAATACCATGTACTTCTCTATCTCCTGTACTCCTATATCCAGCTTGTTCCTCTTGTTATACTATTTATGTTAATCCTCATAAACTAATCATCATGGATATAGTAGTATAATAATATAATAAAATGGACAACTTACTCCGGAACAAGGAAAACTGATGTCACCAATATGGTTCCGTGTTTATAGTGGCCACATTGTACCACTTATTATTCTTGTTAAAGTCCATCGCCTAGCAGTAGTTCTGGCTTGGTCATTGTCCCAAGTATGCACAGAACCCACTATAAACATTATTCTATAGTCTCAATCAGTTTTCGATAACCAATCTCAACTTACTCATATGTGGATGTTTGTGTGCTGAGACGCTGGGACACATACCTAGACATACAGGTCATACGAGTCTTAATAATAATATAATATTATAATAACTAATTACTTGTTATGAAATTGAATTCTAGCCTCCTATTAGTAAGTCTTGTTATACTTGGTCTATACTTGTAAGACTTGTGACAACACATTATCCTATACCAGATATGACTTAATTATCAAACAATAATAATCTCAGGAGTGAGTGTTTTTGAGTCACTTCCTAATTCGGATAATGATGTCCACATATCAAAGTTCAGATGAGTTTTCCTAGAGT
Organism: Agave tequilana; assembly: GCA_038442645.1. Taxonomy (NCBI): domain Eukaryota; kingdom Viridiplantae; phylum Streptophyta; class Magnoliopsida; order Asparagales; family Asparagaceae; genus Agave; species Agave tequilana. The sequence goes on from JAVJIF010034415.1 coordinate 55,874, forward strand.
GCGGACTCTGATATGAACTGCCAGTGGTATGAAACACTGAAGAAAATGATTAAAATAAAATGTGACACTTGTTATTATTATTATATAATTAAGTTGTTTTGCTCACCACTTGTATATCAATTCTGTGATACTATAATTAATTCATGATGTTCTTGTTTACTGGGCTACACCTGCACTACTCCGTATACAATGATAATATCAGGAACATATGTTATTTGAACACTCTCTCGTTTGGGAAAAGATACCGGATATCGTGATCGGATGGTTCTGCTGGAGTAGGGACTCCAGTATGGAATAGTTGATGGTATGGAATACTAGCAGGGAATGACTAAAATAACAAACAATACTGATTAATATTACTTGTATAATTATATACATTTCCCGTCTCTTGCAAGACATTATATTTGTGTTATTGTATTAAATCTCCTAACTGCTTGCTTCCTGATTTAGTCCTGATTCATGTTTACCATTTATGTTTACTGTGTTATTGCAAGCCTGCATGACTTGAGTACATGACACACTTTTCTGGTACATGTGTGTTTGCACGTGCACGCCACTTGGTTTCATTTTATGTACTCATTGGGTTGCTTTCTAACAACCCCTGAATCTGTATGTCCAGATCTCAAAGCGTGCAACGAAAACGTTAAGGATCTATCCACGAAAGACCAGGCTTTTATTGCAGATCGAGTGTACCAGCCATAGTTCATCCTCACGCTGCCTCCTCTTACCGACTCTCGAGATTTTTTCATTGATCGTGAGATCTTGCAGCTTTTGTATCTTGTATATCACTTTATAAATCATATTTTTGTATCTCCTAGTGATATAATATTCATGTAATATTTATGTAATATTAGATCACACTCTATGATAATAGTGTACTTGTCTATTTTATTGAAATGTATATTACCATTGTGCTTTCGTACTCTAATTCTTAACTGTATTGATGCTTAACGTATATATGTGAGAGTATTTTAATCTTGTGTAGGTACGTCACAGTAACGTCTCCGTAGCCGCGGGACCGAGTGCTGGCCCAAAGGTTACAATCCCCGGTTTTATGTTTTGATGATAACAAAGCATATGAAGTTATTTGGTACTAATAAAATTCAAGAGTGTGTTTCAGGGTTCAAGAAGCTCTAACAGGTTTCTTCCTCTAAAGGAAGGTGTTGATAACTCAAGGGTACTCAAGTAACAGGATTGAAGCTCAAAGCACTTACGTCGCTATCAGAGAAGCCCGCTTGAAGATTATTGAAGTCGATTAGAACCTTGTAAGAATCAAGTTTGTTAAAGAGTAGAATATAGATTTAAGGCTCAAAGATATACACACATAAAAATACACGTTTTCAAAAGTATAGTTTATTTTATGTTGTTGACATGTTTAGTCTTGATACATGTTTCACATTTTTCCTAATATTTTTATCTCAATTAGAACTTGTATCTCAATGTATACATGTTTTCCCTCTTTTAAAATTCATACAAAAATATTTAAAAAATTTTCTTGTTTTCAAAAATGACCTTGACCATGTTTTTGGCCTAGGTTGGTCGATCAGGCGATGGATCATACCTTTTATAGGCCAAAACGGTCGACCGCACGGTCGACCGAACCTCTAGCAGAAGGGGTATGCATGTCGTGTAAATTCCCGATCGACTGACCGGTCAACTGATCCCCTATCGCGGTCGACCGATGGGTCGACCGACTGTAACCATATTGGCCTCGGTTAAACACAGTCGACCGACAACCACCGATCAAATTTTTTAAAATGGCCGATCGACTAGGCGGTCGACTGACAGACTGTCAGATTGGCAGAATGGCCAGAATTTGAAATCTGTATTTTAAAATATTTTTTTAAAACGTGGAGATTTGAATTCCTGGGGTCAAATTCTTCCCTTTTAGACCTGGTAAACAATTCTAAAAGTGTTTTTCTAAAACCTATATAAAGGGTCATTAGGATTGAATATTGACCACAACAAATTCTATTGAAAATCTAGTTTTTACTTTCAAACAGAAAAGTTTCAAAGTTTTCTTTGTGCTTTAAATTTTAAAGTTTTAATTGAGTTTTTCTGCTCTTAAAATCTCTCTTTTCTGATTTTCACTCTCACATACATCCTTGAGTTTCAAATTTACATTTTACTCTATAGGATTTTGTAAGAGAGTTATAACGAAAGTGTTTGTGATCTCTTGATCACCAAGAGCTTGTTATCTCAACTGGTTTTGTGCTGCCTCTAGTGTAGAGGATTGAGTTGGGGAGTTGTGTACTCCGAGTGGCTATAATTCTTTTTTGTAAGGTTCCTTTGTGGAAGATCTAATAGTGGATAGTGAAATCCTTCACAGTGGTGAAAGCGGGGACGTAGAGCGGTGGCTCGAACCTCGAAACAAATCTTTTTGTTTGCGATTGCCTTATTATCTTTATTTACTTATTTATCATTCATTCATTTTTGTTGATCAATACTCATCTCAACAAGACAGCTATTGATTACCTCAACTCTTATTTAGAGGAATCACGAAGAGAAGTTCGGAGCCCTTCACGGAGAATTTGGCTTCAAGTCTTATTTTGAGTGATCGGTTGCATCATTTCATCTTAAATTAATTAGAATTTGCATTTGATAGCTATACACCTATTCACCCCCTCTAGGTGTATTTTCAATTAGTATCAGAGCTTTGGTCTCTAGAATTTGGCTTAACCACCTTAGAGAGATCCTAATTGCTAATTATTTAATTATTATCTTCATTCTCATTCACTATAATAAAAATAGCCGAAGGTATTAAGAGCCCTCCCAAGTTTGATGGCCTTAACTTTCCCTTATGGAAGGTTAAGATGACTGTGTTTTTGCAATCCCTAGGAAGCGGGGTTACAAAGGCGGTGACTAAACTCTTTAATGTACCCGCTGGTGATGAGGACACTTGGTCCGACATTGCCACCAAGAAATTTGACGCTAATGCAAAGGCACACTATGCATTGCTTCAGGCCTTGAACGATGATGACATAGCTAGGATCATTCATTGCAAATCCACTTACGAGATTTGGTCACACCTAGTGGTTACTCATGAGGGAACATCACAAGTCAATTGGGATAAAATTGATCTCTTACGTTCCCAATTCGAGAATTCACTATGCATGAACATGAGTTCATTGATGATATGGTTACAAAATTTAATAAAATAACTGATTGTCTTGCTTTTTTAGATGGTGCCATTGACAATGATCAAAAAGTACGGAAAGTCATTCATGCACTTCCACCCTCATGGAAAGTCAATGCTATTACATTGAAGGAGCTAAACGACAAAGAAGAGATGAAGCTCATCGGTCTTATCGGCAACCTTAAGACCCATGAGATAGAGAGGAAGGCAAGAGAAGAAACGGTGCCACAAAAAATGACGATTGCCTTCAAGTCTACTCCCACTATCTCCAACGATGAAGAAGAAGAAGAAGATGATGAAGATCTTTCTCTCCTAGTTAGAAATGTAAGAAGGACGTACAATAAGGTAAGGTTCAACAATAGAAGACGATGGCAAGGAAAGGAGGGGGAAAAAATCATTTGTTTCAACAGTCAGAAACCCAGACATATCAATGCCGAATGTCCGAAAATTAAAAACAAGCCAAAAATTAAAAACAAGCCATCTTTCTCAAACAAGCCATCTACATCAAAGAAGCCATATAAGAAGAAAACTTTCAAAGCAACATGGGATTTCGAAAGTTAATCGTAAGAAGAGGTAGACACAGCAAATGTGTGTTTCACGGTAAATGATAACACACTCAAGGTAACTTCTAACTATCCCTTGATGATTGTGATTTAATTATGGATGAATTAGGAGATGCGTTGTATAACTTTCAAATAATTATGATTTTCTGAGGAAGAAATATCTATAAACGAAAAAGGTTCTTCAAAATAAAATTATCACTCTTTATAAAGAAAAGAATAATTATCTATCATCACTTTTATATATACAAAAGATTTTGATGCATAAAATATTTCATGTAAAGTAAAGTTTTCAATGATTGATGAAAATAAAATCTCTATTTTAAAAATTAAAATCAACACTTTGGAAAATATTTTAAAGAAATGTGAGTTTGATAAGGTTAAATTAGAGGTCATGTTTTTTAAGAAAAATTCTTCAAAGAAATATCTTCACGCTACTCATGCTCACACTTCTAAATCACAACATGCTCATGTTTGACATGCTCATCATACACATCATGCATTTAAGTATGGTAGAGTTTATTCATGTACTTATTGTGGCCAAAAAGATCACTTAACTAAATTTTGTTTTGATTATATAAATGCTTCTAATAATTATATTTGGGTTCGAAGTACTAACGTCATGGGACCCAAGAAAACTTGGGAACCAAAATCAACAACTTCATTATTTGATGTAGGTACACACCAAGCCTCCAAGATGTAGGGAGCGATGGTATCTTGATAGCGGTTACTCAAGGAACATGACTTGGGACATAAATAATTTTACAACCCTATCAAGGTATCATGAAGGTGGCACTGTCACCTTCGGAGATGACTCAAAGAGTAACATAATCGGTATAAATAACATTAAAATTGGTTCATCTCCATTGATTGAAAATATTGTTTTAGTTGATGGTCTCAAGCATAATCTCTTGAGTATTAGTCAACTTGGTGATCAAGGTTTTAAAGTTAATTTTGATGATTCTTCTTACAATATTTTAGATAGTAAAACTGTGCTTGCATTCTTTCCAGATTTCATGAAAATAATATATATATTATTGATATGCTAAATTTAGATTGCAATGCTACTTGTTTAAATACTTTTAATGAGGATTCTTGGTCATGACATAGAAGTAGGCCTGTCAACGAGTTGGGTCTGGACCCAGACCCGACCCATTTAGACGAGTATGGGTAGTGTTGTTCTAGACGTACCAGTTTACCCGTGTACCCATATACCCGATTACTAAATGGGACGGGTCTGATTTTACTTAAATCAGACCCAATTGCCTATTTACCCATTTCAAAGCCCAGTTACAAATGTTATCCTCAAAATTACAAAGGACTTCTCCCTGTTCCATCTCTTTAGGACCTCTTGTCTCTTCTCTAGTATGATTTTTGAGAATTTGTTGATGAATGGGAACCCACAGGCCTCCGCAAAGACTGAGGGACCCATCAAATACGTGGAGTTCCACCTAGTAGGCACATTCATGCATGAGGTTTTGGACCATTCAATTTTCTCAGTCTCAACACAATTCTTGAACTTTTGTAATCGAGAAGGAGAACTCCTTAAATACTTCACGGCCGAGCGCACTCTAGCAACTGAAGAGCCAAATTCTTTAATCCCATCATTAACAATGAGATTAACAATATACGCAATACACCTCATATAAAGGTGTTTCCCATGTAGCATTATTCCATTCCAGTTATTAAGTTTTTTCTTTAAATAACCAATCATAGTATCATTAGAAGATGTATTGTCAACGGTTATGGTGAAGACATTTTCAATCCCCCATTCTACCAAACACCTCTCCACCGTCCTACCAAGTTCATCACCTTTGTGACTAAGAATTGGACAAAAGTTTAAAATTCTTTTGTTTAATTTCCAATCATTATCAATCCAATGTGCAGTGAGGCACATGTAATTGACATTTTGAATAGAAGTCCAAGTGTCTGTAGTAAAAGACACCATTTTACATGTACCTTTTAATAAATTCCTTAAATTTTCCTTCTCATCAATGTAAAGTTGGTAATAATTCCTTTGGATTGTCCAACGGGATGGCAAATGAAACCTAGGACTGCAATAGACATGAAATATCAGAATCCAACACCTTCCACTAATTTGAATGGTTGTTCATCAAGAATTATAAAGTATGTAAGGGCTTTTGTTATAGCCACTTCATCATACTCCCAATTACCAAGACTACCTTCTCCACTGCTTCCTCCTATTGATTGTTGAAAACTTAAAAGTTTTTGTCAGGTTTCTTCATTATGTGGGTTCTTCTTACATTTTTTCGCATGAGCATGCAATGTAGATGTACCATTCACACGTGGATCAGCATTGTACACTTTCTTACAATACTTGCACTCTGCTTTAGCCTGTCCATTTTCTTGAAAAGTTTTAAAATGCAACCATATCGTAGATCTTTTCCTTAAGTTTTTTCTCTTTGTTTTGTGAGTAGGCTTAGGCTCCGCTGGATTCTCTCCTTATTCAACCTACTAAGTACAAACAAAGAAAATGTAGATAAGTGATAAGTAGTTATTATCATATATTTTAAAATTTCTAAGATTTAAAATTCATCAACTAACCTCAATTGAACCTGAAGATGAGGTAGTTGTCAACTGTTCTGGGGCAGCGGCAGTGCTTGAGGTTGAGGTGCAGACTGTGCAGTTGATGGTGCTAAAGGAGGTCAGGAGCATGATGGTGCTAAAGGAGGTCGAAAGCTTAACAGCAATTGTTGATGACTTTCTTTCATATCTCAAATTTCCTTTGTGTACTGCCATGTAGAGAGAATGAAAAATATATGCCTAAGTTGTTATACCAACTTACCAACACATTCTTAACTTTAAAACAAACATAAATAGATTTATAATTAGGGAAGAACCAGAGCATTCCAATTTCCAAGCATGAAAATGGAAATACAAACAGAAAGTATTAGACTATTAGTTACCGGTTTTCTGTGTGTACTCATAAAGATAGAACCAGTGCAATTCATATTCATAAATCATTCAACATATCTAATCTGTTGAAATTTTTTCTTGTATTCAAGAATAAGGAGATGTCCAAGAGTGTCAAAAGGATATTTTCAATTTCAGTCTGTATTGACTATTTAACTCTATATGCAAAGCAGCAAAAGGATATTTTCTTTCATATTTTGTATTAAAACATTAAAACTACAAAATTGTGATGACTTGAAGATGAATCATGATCATTTTATATGAAAAATGAAAGCTTTAATCTGCATCAAATTTTAAAATAAAAACATTAGTCGGAGAACTTAAATCCATCAAAATCCTACTGGAATGCAAGGTTCTCAGGTTTTGATCTCAACAAATATGAAATTGAAATATATACGATAATTCCTCCATATATATATATTTGTAAACCAAACTCAAATTCAATAATTCCATTTCCTCCACAAATCCAACAGTAATTCCTCAACATATCACAAAAAAAATTATCTAAAACTTAATAATTATCGAAAACCCTAAATTTGGAACTTACACTGCGTAGATGAACGATTCCATAGTTGTACTTGTAGATGTCATCTCGTCGAGATAGAAATTCAACGATGAGGAGGGATCCGTCGTAGGAGATCACAATAGAAAGAGGGGTGGAGCGATCTGTCATTGGAGATCGCGATTGGAGATGAGGAGGAGCTTCAGTTGTTGCCTCATCGGAGAATCGGAGATCAGAGACGACTCAGACGAGGAGAAGGACTGTAGGAGCGACCGAGGAGGAGGAGCTTCCGTCATCGCACTCGCAGCCACATATTCGCAGCCGCTTCATTAGGTTTAGGGCAGAGAGTGAGAGGAGAGAGTCTGATGCGCGAGAGAGAAATAATGTGAGTCATGTGACTACAATGTCCTGGTACCCTGCTCCCTGGATAGCTAGATCGGGCGGTTTTTGGTCGGGTCAGGTTTCAATTTTGTGAAACTGACCCGACCTGAAAGAACCGAAGTTTTAAAGAAAAACCGCAGTCGAACCGGATTTCTATTAAACTGAACCGAACCGCCTAAAATTCGGCGGTTCGGTCAGTTTGAACGGTTTTCAGGTTTAAATGCTCAGCCCTAGTCCTCAATGTATGAATTAATGCATAGATGCATGAAAAAGAAGAAAGGGAAGAAAAATATTACCTTAAGGTGGGGCCTCCGGTGGTGGTCTGATTGGGTCAAGCGCTGCTACTCAATCAAGATAATGTGGTGATTCACGGAACCTACCTTTATTGACATCTTTTCTATTTACATATTATAATTCCCAATATGAATATGATCATAAAAAGATCCTATCATGAAACTTATTCCCTTTGCATGATCAGTCTTGGAAAATCATCATGGAGTCATCATAGTTTATACCTGTGTCCAACAAAAAATATGACTTGGTGTAATGGTTGACTTTGACTAAAAAATGATAGGTTCAGGAACCAATATTAACTCGAAAAAATCAACTTTGAGTTCGAGAGTCAGTTTTGGTTCAAGAGTTGAGTCCAAATTCAAGAATTGAAATTTACGTTCTTTTCCCATCAATTGAATGTGACTATCCAAAATTGGTGATTTCATTTCTTGATCTACGGGTACAAGAATAAATGTTGGCTTGAGAAATTGGTCCAAATTGGGTAAGAATACCGGAGTCAACATAGATTCAAAAATAGAAACTGAATCACAGAGTTGGGGATCGGGTTCACATTCATGATCAAGTTCAATCTCATTAAAATGAAAACTTGCCAATTTGTCAATGGATTGATATTAGTCAAGTTCAAGGTTTTGTGGTGAAATTAAATCTTAGTCAAAGCCTTCAAGTTACCATGATTCTTGATTTTCATCAATATGGCTAGAAGTGTCGAGAATAGTTAAAGATTGGGTAGGGAGAGTTTTCTTATTCATACGCACATTTTTTAATATACTAAGTCTTACTTCTATCCTATTGAGTGGACTACTTTGGCATTGAATCATGAGTTCCATACTCTTTTCTAAGTCATCATGTTCTTCTTGAAAAATAGAGTATGAATCTGTGACTTGAAAATTTTGACGGGATTTTGAGTCTTTTAAAATTTGAATTCATCGCTCAAGCTCGTCTAAAGCTTCCATCCTCCTTTTCAGTCAATTGATTCTTCTAATGGTTGTTCGGGAGAAGGAGTATATGAAGCTGGATGTTTGTAGGGTGATTGACAATATGACTCAGGGGAGTTGTATACCCATTGACTCTGTGAGGAGTAGTGATGATTATTCTAGTCTTGTTCATAGTATTAGGACTGGGGTGTGTATTGACTCGGATAAGACCAATCTGGCACACTAGGCTGGTTAAAGTTATGATATGCCGGGTTGGTGAAATCCAAAAAAGAGATCGGAGTGTAATATGGATTAACGTTAAAGTTGAAAAATTGTTGTTATAAGCCATATCATATAAGAGATGTCAAAGTCAAACGAAGAAAAACAAACAAAAAGAAAAAAAATCTAACCTAAGTTAGGGTAAACCTTAAACCTAGGTGACTCCTAACTGGTTAGATTGTCCATGGGGGGTATATTGCCGAATCTGACCACATGTTAATCGGCCAGGTAGGGGCAAAATCAGTGAGACGTATTCGTGCCTAAGCAATGGGCCTAATTATATCAAACCACCAACCTTCGGGGTTTCGCCCCTCAATACCCAACCTTAGATGCCGATTTGGCAAGAGTCAAATTCTAATTAACTCCCCCTTAGGTCAATCTCCTATATGAGTCCGAGATGTTCCTAGGGCCAACGTCTACTCAGTTTTAGTTAGGCTTAGTGAGTGAGGAGATTGTTTGTGGGCTAAGCGAGGGTAATAACTTTCCCACCTTTTCTTTTTTATAGGACAAGCCCTTAAATCAATTTAGTGCAATGTGTACATAAAAAGCAACACTTAAGCAATGTAAATAATTCAAAAGTGTTCCTATACTACATACTATGCACACGTACCTTTACTTCAGCACTCTTCAACAGTAATGTAAAATGTAAATGAATTAGGCACGTGCCTAAATGCAAGGCTAAACTGTTTTTAGCATTTAACAAACATCATTTTACTGTTGAGGTTAGAAAGTATGTACAGTGAGACAAATAAGAAAATAAATAGCTACAAAAATTTAGCTTTGCAATTCAGCCAACCTGCAGAAATACAGGTATAGTAGTTCATTCAGATTGCCACTAGAATGTAGCAAATCTGAGGGTTTTTGGGCTCTACTTTCTTGAGCAGAGTACAAGGCCACTTATATGTCCACTGCAACAAAAATTTTCTTGATATTTATCACTGCACACCAAGAACAAAGAAGAAAGTTAACCAAAAATGAGAATTACTTATCGCCCCTGGCAATGGCGTCAAATTTGATTGAGTTGGAACATACACACAAAAAATACAGAATTTCAGAACTTAAGAATAGAATATGCAAGTACTCAATACTATCGCGATAGCAAGTGGCTATGCAGGTCGTGATCCACAAGGAAGGACTAGCAATGGAAGCTTTTTTTACAAGTTCTCTTTTAAGTTTCAAAGAATGATTAGAGTTCTTCTTTTAATTCTTGTAAAGAAAAAGAAAAATAAGTTTAAGAAGAAAATGGTAGATTGAGAAGGTGGAGAAAATAGAAAATGAATTTATACAAAGAAATTAAAAGGAGTGAATAGAAGAGTTGGGAGATTGTGGTGTTGGTGATCTAAACTAAAAATTAAAAGAAAGAAAGTTAAACCTAAAAGAAATACTTACCTCCTTTGGCCAAAATACTTACTTTGAATCTTTAACGACGATGTTACCTTGAAGTGGAGGCAATCAACTCATAGCCCATAAGAGTTGATTCTCGTCTGTTCCACATTACAACATCAAAATGATACAAGTATGAAATGATACAAACTGAGACTAAAATCCATCGTCATGAGCTATCGGTTGCACTCGCAAAGACAAGGCTCTTTTGATGCTATAAGACTCACTTGGATAACAAATTGGTATCAAAAGAAGAGAAGTAAAGAAGAAGAAAACGAAAACAAAGAAGAACAAATAAAAAAAGTTACATTTTTGTTGCTTTCAAAAACGATGAAGAAAGGAGGAGGTTACATCGGTGTCACTCTCAACATAAATCTCTCTCTCTCTCTTACTTACATGAATCTGAGTCTAACCTATACTTACAAAGAAATAAAAATTACATAACATGAAAATAAAAACCTACACTAAAAAGATTGAAAAACCAACCTAAGAATCCTTCTCTGCTTCCTCCTTTCTCTGCCTTTGATGTATGTAGTATTTATAGCATAGAAATGGATAAGGAAATGAGTTAAAATATAGTGAGAGCTAGCTATTTCTGAATTTGAATCCTCCCCTTATCTCCAAACTTGATTTGATATGGATATTCAGTTCTGATCTGCAGCTTGTTGGCGTGTTGATTGCTGAATATAACTTATCAAATGATAGAATTAGAAATAGTGATCAACTTAAGAGTTGTAGCCCTTTAAGTCTTCTGGATCATCTTGAAACATCAAATTTGAGTTTCAGTAGTGAAAGTTATGATTCAAATACTAAAATGTATCCAGTTAGAATCTGAATCAAAATTGCTTCATCTCATCTGTTGATCTTCTCTCTATCCATTTATCCCATTTGGATTTTGAATTTGGACTCTGTATTTGACGTTATTCTCGGTTGATCTTTAACTAACCAAAATAGATTTATAGAAATTCTAATTTTATCTATTTTCATTTGGTGTTATCTTTCTGATTTGCTCTGATCTTCAGCTGAACATTTGCCCCAATCCTTGATTTGTTCTAACTAGATCTGGGATCATCCTCAGCTAACCAAATAGATCCAATTAAATCTGATTTTAACTGATCTTTATTTAGTTTAATCCTCTTTCTCTTCATGATTATTTTCTACAAAATAGACATTTAAGACAAAGAAATTAGCAGATTTATTACATGATAAATGTAGGAGTGTAATGAAAAGAATGCAAAATATGTATACGATCATCGGTCGACCGACAGCTCATGCACAAAAAAGCCGTTCGTTCCGGTCGACTGGCCCGATTGACCACCCTTTAGTTTAAAGGGAAAAAACACAAGGTCGGTCGACCGTCCCGGTCGAGCGGCCAAACCTGAGAGCAAAGGACTTTCAGTCGGTCGACCGCAAGGGTTACCGGTCGACCAGTTGGTTAACCGACAACGTGCATGAACATGCACAACCCTTAGCCAAAGGCCCAGTCGACCGTTTTGGCCTCCCATAGGCACCGGTCGACCGAACGTCGACCGGACGGTCGACCTGAAATCTGTTTTTCTAAAATATTTTGAGTTTCAAATATTTTTCAAAATATTTTGTATTAGTTTATAAGTAAAATAGCAATATATATGTGATGAAATACATGTTCTAAACTTGTTATAAAATTTTAAAAAAATTATAAGACATGTATCAAAACCAAACATGCTAAATACCAATACTATCAAAACTTGTATTTTTGAAATCGTATTTTTGTATGTGTAACTTCTTGAGCATTACAACTATATTCTATACTTTAACAAACTAATATATTATAAGGCTCTAAATGACTACAAGATCTTCAAGCGGGCTTCTCCTTTAGCGACATCGAGTGCATTGAGTTTCGATCCAGTATTTGAATATCCTTGAGTCTTCAACACCTTCCTTTAGAGAAAGAAAACTCCTTGAATCCGTTAGAACCCTGAAATATACTTAAACACTTGAATTTGATTAGTATTAAATAACCACATGTGTTTTGTTATCATCAAAACCATAAAACTGGGTGATTGTAACCTTGGGCCAACTCCTCTCTCATCTCTCTAGCTTTGTCACCACACTCTGTATTACCCTCTCTCTCTCTCATTCTCTTTCTCAATCTCTCCCTCTTCTCCCTCTCTTTTCTCCCTTTCTCTCACTCATGCTATTTCTCTCTCTATCTCTCTATCTTTCTCTCTATTTCTCTCTCATTCCCTCTCTCTTGTCATTTCTCTCTCTTTCATGCGCTTGCGTGTTAACGCTATCCGCGTTCCCAGAGTTTTCGGCGTGCCCGAGCCATTCTAAGGGAATACCTATTTTGTATTTGGGCGAGTAACTACTTTGTATTTGGGCGAGTACCTTTCCCTGCCTTTGGTGAGTACCTATCTTGTCTGGATGCGTATTTTTATATTGGTGTTTGGGTGAGTATCGTTATTTGTGTGCAAGTACATATATTTGTGTTTATGGGTGTTTGCACATTTGGTGGGTGATTGTTGTATTGTGTAGCGATGGCTGTAATTGTGTAGGCGATATTGTAATTGTATTCTGTAGGCTGATTGCTTGTAATAGGATAGGCTATTACTTGTCTGTGTACGTTCTGCCTTGTAACACTGGATTATTGTAGTTTGATCGACCCTTCGTGGTCATCAGCCTCCGGGCTCAATCTCCTAGCTTTTCTCTATCCTTCGAGCGTAAACACTCAGGGTTTCTCTAGCTCTCCTAGGAAGCGATCTTAGCGCTCAACACTTTACAGGAAAACTCGCACGAGCGTATCTTCGCCGCATGCATAGCAAGGCATTTATACATGTAACGCCCCTATCCCACGGCTACGAAAACGCTACAGTGACGTATATACGCAGAGTGGTAATACCCTCACGTATATACGCTAAATCTTAGTACAGGGAATATATATAAGATACACAATAAGTTCAGCATAAATAAGTACAAGAATACCTCAAAAGAGGTCAGTAATCATAACAAATATGAAAACAGGGATAAATAAGATAATAGAAATAAATAATAAAGATACCTATAAATTAGAAAGGGTAAACAATCTCTAAATAATCTCAAAAAATATCTGGTACAGCAATATCTCGGATCTCTAACCTGGGCACGCAAACTCAGGGTTGTCAGAATGCGACCTAGTGAGTGGTAAAAGGAAGGAAGCAGTAATATATACTGCAGTAGTACAATCATGATAATATATAATACATATCAGGATAACAGTAGTACCGTATAGATAGTCTAACAATTGGTATATCCATATTACACATTTGTTATCCGTATTACATCATCATCAATACCTAGTATGTTATAACAGTATTACCTATCAGTACAATAAAATCATCATTACCTAGCATGTTGTAACAATGTGCCTATCAGTACTATAACATCATCACTACTTAGCATGTTATAACAATATTACCTCCATAATACATGATTATAACTATAAAAATGTCAATTGGGTAGAGTTATATATTTGCATCAACTTTATGTTATTATACCATCACCATGTTATTCGTATGTATATGAATAATCAGATACATTATATTTACTTATACACTACTGATATAAAGTGTTTAAATATCATGTATCAAGTTTTAGTTGTTTAACATATTATGTTTACACTAATACTAATAGTAACCTGATGGTGTTGATTGGTTACTAATATTGCACATTTAATATCATATTCTCCTACTTATTATAGAATAAATCTGCATTGTCCTAATTAAATGTTTAATTTATTTGCAAACCCATTCCTAAAGGAGAGTGAAGAGAAATGAGCCCAAAAGCCCACCAAATCCTGACTTAATTCAGAATAAATTTGAAATCAAGAAATCAGGGCTAAATCTTGGCATATCAGAGAGGTTGAAAACCGGTTGAGAAAAATCCTCCCTGAATCGATCGGTTGAAGCCAAGGATCAAAGGCCATTTCGTCAAAATCCCGGACTTAAACGAGAAATCCAACTGAAGATAAATCCAGAACGTGAAATCGGGGAACACCACCAATAGGGTGTGGCCACACCCTGGCCGTGGAAACGCGGCCAAAGTCGCGTTTTTGCGGCTCTGTTAGAGAGTTAGGGGGAGCGTTTGCTCCCCCTATCTTCATATGATCCTGTAGGTGGGGTTTGCCTATAAATACTGGGATTTTCAGAGCCTCCAGGGGACGACCATGCAGAGATAGGATTTAGTCCAGTTTTCCATTTTTTAGTGTAGGTTTTTGTTTTTCTTTTCATGTAATTTTTAGTTTTCATTTATGTAATTCAGAGGAGATCAGACTTTCATAGGATAACGAGAACGAAGCTTGTGCTGACAGTGACACCGGTGTAAGGCTTCTTCCTTTTCTTTTACTGTTATGAAATCGAATCTGTATTTTCTTTTTTTATGTACTTCGTTTTAGTGTTCTTCTTCTTCTTCTTTTCTACTTCACTCGTTCTTGTGCCAATTGCTCTCCAAGTGAGTCTAAAAGCATCGAAAGAGCCTTACCTTTGCGAGTGCCACCGATAGCTCATGACGATGAATTTGAGTCTCTCTGTATCATTTCATGCTTGTTTTGTCTTGATGATGTAATGTGGAAGAGACAATAATCAACTCTTATGGGCTATGCACTGATTGCCTCCACTTCAAGGTAATATCGTCGCCAAAGATTCAAGGTAAGCTTTTGGTCAAAAGGAGGTAAGTAATTATTTTTAGTTTTTCTTTCTTGTAACTTTTAGTTTAGATCACCAACACCACATCTTCCAAATCTTTTTCACTCTTTTTCAATTCATTTGTACATAGTCATTTTCTGACTTTCTCCACCTTCTCATTCTACCATTTTCTTCCTCACTTAACCTTAACCTAACTCTTTTTCATTTTCATTTCTTAAAACAAAGAAGAACCTTCGTTTTTCTTCACAAAGATTTTAATACAAACCTTGAACGCTTCTATCGCTAACCCTCCTTGTGGATCACGACCCGCTTAGCCACTGGCTATTGCGGTTGAATTGAGCTCTTGCACATCTCTATTTTGAAGTTCTGAAATACCGTATTTTTGTGCAGGTTCAAGCTCAAATAAGGTGTCAGTAGGAAACATGAATAATCTTGCTATATTGTCATGAGTGTACAAGAATAGTGTTTGCACGAAGAATATATATGGAACAGAAAATACATGGAATGCATAGTATATGTGTATATGAGTAGTATGCTACCACAGAAAGTGTAACATGTATCAGGAAGTGTAACAAAGTATATAGGTAACATGATAGTGGATAAATTATCTGGAATAGTAACAAGTACAACTAAATAAAATTATACATGTATTGGACAAGTCATGTTATTTATACAATAATACAATCAGTACCGCCTGGTATTTTAAACAACCTCTTCCAGTGTCTCATATCACTGACAGTTCATTCTGGAGCCCGCATTCTAGTCAAACCCATCCGGACATGTCATGCGGGTACCATTATCCAAACGAGAGAGTGACCAAATAACAAGCGTCCCCGAGTCACTATTGTTTATACCGTTTTATTATGTTACTTGAAAACTTAATGGTCAAGGAGCTCTAATTGGGTGGGTGTATCCCGTGCATACCCAAGATCACGGCCTTACCATGACTCTCTGGTTGGTGAAACCAGGGCCAACCCACTAGGGTGAAACAAGTAACGGGAAATTGGAACCCAATGAGCTAATAACATAACGGGAAACGAGAGCTGATGAGCTATAATAGACGGTAGCCAACACTACTCCGTCCCCTGCAGTGAGACAAACAATGGATCCAGACATCCACCTGACAAGATCTAGTCAACCGTCAAGTCTCTGTCATTCTCAAGTTATATTTATTATATGTAAAGTACACAGTGTAGCAAGCACAAGTATAGTGCATGGTACATGTAACTTGATAACAGGACATGAGCTCTATTGATAACATAAAACAAAATAACAGAAAATGGGAAACAATAGATGTGAGATTCCACACATCGCATATCAACAGCTTACGTATCCAGTAACGAGAATATCAATATCAGTATTGTAATACAATCGTGTAACGGGAATACAGGGATATCCATGTAGCAATAACATAAACCATGGTCCATGCAACAGGAATACATAGACAATCAATGCATGTAGACCGGTGAGTCAATATAACAGTAGTGTATGAACATAAAGTAACTGTGCACAGAGTATCCATGTAGCGGTATCCAGTGCAATAGCGTATTAGTGTATCAGTGGTTCATGAACATACAGTAATAGTGTCGTGAATCTCAGTATCTATCTGATAGGGAGACATGTACATGGAACAACATGAAATAATGGTATCTAGTGTAACATGTATATACATGACATATTGTGTTCCGTGTATTAGAATGTCCGTGGACGGTGATACTAGCACATGAAAAAATAGTGTTGTGTATCCATGTAACAGTGACAGTGTATATGCTGTTAACGTATCCACGTGTCATTGTACATGTAACAATATCTGTGAATCGTGATAGATGCACATGAAATGACTGTGTCTAGTGTATCAGTGATTCGATAATGGTGGCAGTATTAGGGTGCAATACATCCACTTATATCAGCATTTGTTACATTATTATGATTATGTCCGAAATCATAAGTGAAATTTATATAAGGTTCTATTTTCAAACTCTTCACAACCATTTTAATATTTATTTGTTTCGCATTATATAACATATTTATCATTAATCTAATAATCACGTATTACCAATAAATATATAAATTCATTTGTACGTTATTTTAAATCAAGAAACAAACTAAAAGTATTATTGTTTAACAATTATCTTCAAATAGCTATCATGCATATTCTATTTATAGTGACTTATCAATTATTGTATTTTTTAATTAATGTACATAATGATTTACCGGTAATCACGAATTATTAAATAAGGCAATCAATCAATTTCACTAAACATGATAAAATATAATTTATAAAAGAAAAGCACTCACATACTGGCCATGGGAAGGTAGCTCTCTTTCCCACGATTGCAATGGTTCTAGGATCATCCAAATTAGACTCCGGATGCTCCAGATACTGCCCGAACACTAGAAACTACATAAACGGGTTAAATATGGAATTCATATATGAAAATGCAAATGGTATACATTAACAGGGGGTTTTCTATAAATTTACCTTATATGGTTTTGGATGCGTGTTTGGATTGCTTATTGGGTCGGGTTTAGATCCAAAACCCAAACCCAATTGACTTATATGAATATGGGTTAATGGGTTAACGGGTTTAGATATAAACCCCATCCGACT
This sequence comes from Agave tequilana, assembly GCA_038442645.1. Lineage (NCBI taxonomy): Eukaryota > Viridiplantae > Streptophyta > Magnoliopsida > Asparagales > Asparagaceae > Agave > Agave tequilana. The sequence goes on from JAVJIF010034415.1 coordinate 73,529, forward strand.
AAGGTTAGAGCGGGTTCGGGTTCACACCCGTTATGGGTTTTGAACCCAAAACCAATAATAGGAGCAGCAGCGGCAGCAGCAACTGTTGCCGCCGCGCTCCACCGTGGCCAGCCAGCCAGCTGAGCTGGCCGTCGGCAAGGAAGGGCCACCAGCGCGAGAGGGGGTCGCCGCCTGCAGTGACTCTGGGAGCAGAGAACGAGAGAGAGAGAGAGAGAGAGAGAGGAGAGAAGCACTGCAAGAAGAAGAAGAAAAGAAGAAGAAAGGGAGTGGGTGGCGCCGGGGCTGGGTAGCCGCTGACGACGATTCAGTCCCTCTTCGAGTCTGGACAGGGGGAGGGGGAGGGGGGAGGGGGAGAGGGAGAGAGAGTGAGGAGGAGAGAGACGTGGGAAAGAGAGTGGGAAGAAAGAGAGAGAGAAAGAAAGAAATAAAAAGAAAGGAGAGAAATAGAAAGAGAAAGGGAGAGGGAGAGAGTTAATAGAGTAAGGAAGGAGGAAGGCGGTGGCTTAAAGTAGTTGGGAACCTTAGGGAAGAAGAAAGAAAGAAGAGAAAAGAAATAGAAAAATAATAAAATTTTACATTATTTTAATAGGATCAAATTTTGACTAGTTCAGAATAGTTTTCAAGAATTACATAAAATAGAAAATATTATACTGAGGAGTAATGTGAATTCATATTCTAGAAATCTTATTCGGTTTGCAAGTTAAAAATCCTGGACTGCATCGCTGGTACTAGGCGACACTGGTTTGGCTGGATTTTAGATAAATTCAGAAAAATTCCTAAAAATACCCTAACGTAGAAAATATGATTCTAAGACACGATGTGAAAATAGATTCCCAAAATTCAACTTTATTTGTGAATTAAAAATAGTAGAGAGCCGATTATTGGTATCGGTCGACACCGACATTGCAGATTTTCCAAACTAATCCAAAAATATTTCAAAAAATTCTGAAAAATCTAAAATATTGAAAAATGATATATGAAACTGAAACTAGCTCAATGTGACTACCAGAAGGGTCAAATTAATTTTGTACGTTGTATCAAGTACTGATACTGTGATATGTATATCAAGGATCAAGGGGTTACATTTCTCCCCACCTTATAAAAAATTTCATCCTCGAAATTTTAATTCAGGTATGAGAACAATATTTACAGCCCCAAAGCCTAAATATTACGGGCCTTCGACACTTCCGCTGCGCACTCTGATATATAGTGAACTCAGGGTGGAGAATTAGTGTTGTGAACTAAAGCTAACGGATTACACGTGATAGGATGAAGAGAAAGTGAGAAGGGAATCATATTATTCTGGTTAACATCAGAATTTAAGGAATAGAAAAGAGTTAGGGAGTGAATTATCAACAAAATGATAGTCTTGTACTCATCGCTGGAATTCCAAATTCAGATACAGATGAGTTTTAATCTAAATCTTATTGTACTGTTGGTAAGAGCCTGAGCATTGATCTAGGTAGCTACCCAACTAGGCTTGATCCTGGCTCTGATACCACTTTGTAACACCCTGAATCCACGGATACAGAGATGCTACGGCGATGTATATACGCAGAGTGGAAATACCCTCACATATATACGCTAAGCCTTAGTACAGGGAATATATATAAGATACACAATAAGTCCAGCATAAATAAGTACAAGAATACCTGCAAAGGGGTCAGTAATCATAACAGATATGAAAATAGGGATAAATAAGATAACAGAAATAAATCACAAAAATACCTATGAATTGGAAAGGGTGACGGTCTCAATATAATCTTGGGAAATATCTGGTACAGCGATATCTCGGATCTCCAATCTGGGCACACAAACCCAGGGTCGTCAGAGAGCGACCTAATGAGTGGTAAAATGGAGGAAGCAGTACTATATACTATAGTAGTACAATCACGATAATATATAATACATATCAGGATAACAGTGGTACCATATAAATAGTCTAACAATTTGTATATTCATATTATACATTTGTTATCGGTATTACATCATCATCAATACCTAGTACGTTATAACAGTATTACCTATCAGTACTATAAAATCATCATTATCTAGTATGTTGTAACAATGTGCCTATCAGTATTATAATATCATCACTACTTAGCATGTTATAACAGTATTACCTCCATAATACATGATTATAACTATAACAATATCAATTAGGTAAAGTTATATATTTGCATCAACTTTTTGTCATTATACCATCACCATGTTATTTGTATGTATATGAATAATCATATACATTATATTTACTTAAACACTACTGATATAAAGTGTTTAATTATCATGTATCAAGTCTTAGTTGTTTAACATATTATGTTTACACTAATACTAATAGTAACCTGACGATGTCAGTGGGAAACATGAATAATCTTGCTATAGTGTCATGAGTATACAAGAATAGTGTTTGCACGAAGAATATATATGGAACAGAAAATACATGAAATGTAGAGTATATGTGTATATGAGTAGTATGCTACCACAGAAAGTGTAACATGTATCAGGAAGTGTAACAAAGTATACAAGTAACATGATAGTGGATAAATTATCAGGAATAGTAACAAGTACAACTAAATAAAATTATACATGTATTGGACAAGTCATGTTATTTATACAATAATAACAATCAGTACCGCCTGGTATTTAATCAACCTCTTCCAGTGTCTCATACCACTAGCAATTCATACTGGAGCCTGCACTCTAGTCGAACCCATCCGGATATAGCATACGGGTACTATTATCCAAACGAGAGAGTGACCAAATAACAAGCGTTCCCAACGTCACTATTATTTATACCATTTTATTTTATTACTTAGAAACCCAATGGTCAAGGAGTTCTAATCGGGTTGGTATATCCTGTGCATACCCGGAATCACAGCCTTACCAAAACTCCCTGGATGCTGAGACCAGGTCCAACCCGCTAGGGTGAAATAAGTAACGGAAAACGGGAACTCAATGAGCTAATAACATAACGGAAAACGGGAGCTGATGAGCTATAACAGACGGTAGCCAGCACTACCCCATCCCCTGCAGTGGAACAAATAATGGATCCAAACATCCACCCGATAAAATCTAATCAACCGACAAGTCTCCGCCATTCTAAAGTTATATTTATTATATGTAAAGTACATAGTGTAGAAAGAACAAGTATAGTGCATGGGACATGTAACTTGATAATAGGACATGAGCTATATTGATAGCATAAAACAAGATAACGAAAATTGGGAAATAATAGATGTGGGGATTTCACACATCGCATTTCAACAGCTCACGTATCTAGTAACAGGAATATCAATATCAGTACCGGAATACAATCATCTAACGGGAATACAAAAATATCCATGTAGTAATAATATAAACCATGATCCATGCAACAGGAATACATAAACAATCAATGCATGTAGACCGGTGAGTCAATGTAACTGTGGTGTATGAACATAAAGTAACTGTGCACAGAGTGTCCATGTAGCGGTATCCAGTGCAATAGCGTATCAGTGCATCAGTGGTTCACGAACATGTAGTAATAGTTCGTGAATCTCAGTATTCATGTAATAAGGAGACATATACATGGAACAATATGAAATAACGGTATCTAGTGTAACATGTATATACATGATATATTGTGTTTCGTATATTAGAATGTCCGTGAGACGGTGATACTAGCACTTGAAATAACAGTGTCGCGCATTCATGTAGTAGTGGCAGTGTATATAATGTTAACGTATTCGTGTCTCAGTGTACATGAAGCAATATTTGTGAATTGTGATAGATGCACATGAAATGACTGTGTCTGGTGTATCGGTGATTCGATAACGGTGACAGTATTAGGGTGCAATACATCTGCTTATATTAGTATTTGTTACATTATTATAATTATGTTCGATATCATAAGTGAAATTTATATAAGGTTCAATTTACAAACTCTTCACAACCATTTTAATTTTTATTTGTTTCGCATTATATAATATATTTATCATTTATCCAATAATCATGTATTATCAATAAATATATAAATCCTTTGTACGTTATTTTAAATCAAGAAATAAAATAAAAATATTATTGCTTAACAATTATCTTCAAATAGCTACATGCATATTCTATTTATAGCGACTTATCAATTATTGTATTTATTAATTATTATTCATAATGATTTACCGGTAATCACGAATTATTTAATAAGGTAATCAATCAATTTCACTAAACATGATAAAATATAATTTATAAAAGAAAAATACTCACAAACTAGTCATGAGAAGGTAGCTCTCTTTTCCACGATCGCAAAGGTTTTAGGGTCGTTCAAATTGGACTCCGGATGCTCCAGATACCGCCCGAGCAATAGAAACCACATAAACGGGTTAAATATGTAATACATATATGAAAATGCAAATGGTATACATTAATAGGGGGTTTTCTATAAATTTACCTTATATGGTTTTGGATGCGGGTTTGGATTCCTTATTGGGTCGGCTTTAGATCCTAAACCCAAACCCAATTGACTTATATGAATATGGGTTAATGGGTTAACGGGTTTGGGTATAAACCCCACCTACTATGGTTAGCGGATTCGAGTTCACACCCGTTATGGGTTGTAAACCCAAAACCAATAACAACAGCAGCTGCTGCTGTCGCCGCGCTCCACCGTGGCCAGCTGAGTTGGCCGCCGGCGAGGAAGGGCCACCGGCGGCAAGAGGGGGCCGCCGCCGGTGGTGGCTCCGGGATTTGAGAACGAGAGGGGGGAAGAGAGAATGAGAGAGAGAGAGAGAGAAGCACTGCAAGAAGAAGGAGAAGAAGAAGAAGAAGAAGAAGAAGGGGTGAGGGTGACGCCCGGGCTGGGGCGCGGCCAGCAGCGGTGGCCCGGGGGACCAACGGCCTGGCCTGGCCGCTGGCGACGGTTCAGTCCCCCCTTCGGGTCTGGACAAGGAGAGGGAGAGAGGGAGAGAGAGGGAGGAGGGGAAAGACAGTGAGAAAGATAGAGGGAAGAGAGAGGAGGGAAATGGAAAGAGAAAGGGAGAGGGAGAGAGTTTATAGAGGAGGAAAGAGGAAGGCGGTGGGTTAAGGCGGGCGGGAACCTTAGGGAAGAAGAAAGAAAGAAGAGAAAAGAAATAGAATAATAAAATTTTATATTATTTTAATAGGATCAATTTTTACTAGTTCGGAACAGTTTCCAAAAATTACATAAAATAGAAAATATTACGTTGAAGAGTAATATGAATTTAGATTCTAGAAATCTTATCCAGTTTGCAGGTTAAAAATCCTGAACTGTATCGCTGATACTGGGCGACACCGGTTTAGCTGGATTTTGAATAAATTCAGAAAAATATCCAAAAATACCCTAATATAGAAAATATAATTGTAAGACACAATGTGAAAACAGATTCTCAAAATTCAATTCTCTTTGTGAAATTAAAAATAGTAGAACCGATTATTGGTATCGATCAACACCGACTTTGCAGATTTTCAAACTAATCCAGAAAAATTTTAGAAAATTCTGAAAAATCTAAAATATTAGAAAATGATATCTGAAACTGAAACTGAAACCGGCTCAATCGATTAGCAGAAAGGTTAAATAAACTTTGTACGTCGTATTTGTTGGCCCAAAGCTTTCCACTCTAGTTTTGATGATGACTAACTCATGTAGTTATGTGTACTAATAATCTTGTGTTTTAGTCTCAGATCATTAATCAAGATATTAGTAGGTGTTTAGCTTCAACAAGATGATTTGGAAGCTTGCACATGTTGATTCAAGAGCCCGCACATCAAAGATGATACATTGCAATTGCTCGGTGAATCAAAGGAGTTTGTGGATCAAGTCAACTTGGAGATTGCGCTCTACAAGAAGACTTAGGTATCCATAGTTTTAGTTTGGGTTTAGATCTTAATTGTAAAGATTAGTATAGTATGATAAGCTCAAGTTCACAACACACTTGTTTCACGTTTTGAATATTGGTTTTCGGTTTTTGGTTTAATCGATCTTGGTTTTCATGATTAGATTTTATATCAAAACAAGTTTACATGGTTTAGTGTATATATGATTTGTTCTATATACATGCATGCTTCTATTGCTTAAACAAACTTAGTTTGATAGTCTACTTCATGAGTTTTATGTTTTGGCATTTTTAACAAAACATTATTTTGGACTTTATGACAAAAATTATGATATGACTATGTTTCTTGTATATTGAATTTTTATTCATATACAACTTGCTTCAAAGTGTTTTAATATCATAATTTTGTATTTGGATGAGTTTTAGACAAAACGTATTTTCTATTCAAAATTCCAAGTTTTAGAAAATACATGTTTTGGTTTTTGGAAAATATGATATGATACAAAAATAGTTTTAATTGCTTGATATTTGAGTCAAAACTTTTATCACATGTTTATATATCATTGCAAAATGCTAAAACTATTTTTGTGGAATTTTAGAGATTTTGTGGGATTTATTAAAATATTGTTTATTTGGATTTCTGACCTGATCGGTCGACCGGCTGTCTACCGACAGTCGACCGACTCAGTGTCAGGCTGGTCCGGTCGACCGGACCAGTCGACCGATGTACTGGCAGAATGCACGTATCCGTGTGCATGTCTGTCGGTCGACCGACAGGCTACCGGGAGTCGACCGAAGTTTTGATTTTACTCTCTGTATCTTACCAGTCGACCGGGGCAGTCGACCGGGATATGTTTTGAGTCTCAGTCAGGGATCAGTCGACTGTGCCAGTCGACCGATAGTTCATAACGGTCGGATTTTTGAACTATCGGTCGACCGGGCCAGTCGACCGATCTGACCGTTGAACAGTAACGGGCAGTTTTTTAATTGCTGTTTAAATTTGATTTTTGATTTTAAAAATCCGTTTAAGGGTATTTTTGAACTAATTACTTCCTAAACTTCAGTAATTATTTCCTAACCCTAAACCCTAGCCCTCTCCTATAAATAGGGGTGTTTAGGGTGAGATTTAGACAAGAGAATTATTGATTGCTTGGAAAATAAAAAGGCTTTATTTCTTAGTTTTTCTTCAAGAGTTTTTGGGCTAAATTTCTACATTTCTCTGAAGTTTGTGAAGCAATCAAAATTGGTTTTTGGATTCAAAGAAACAATCTTTTGTGTTTTTGATTAGGGTTTGAAAAACCAAAGAAAGGGATTTTTGGGAAAGGCTTTCTATTTGAACTTCTATATCTTGATTTGATTTTTCCCAAAGATTTTTCTTTGTGTTGCTGGTTTCAAATCCCTTGGTTTTCTCCACACTTGAGCTACAATCTACTATATTGTCTATAGGCTTTGTGTGAGAAAAAGGAGATTGTTTGTGGTTGTTGTTTTAAACCACCAAGTAGCAAGAAATTGTTTTGTGGTTATTGTTGTATACCACTAAGTTGTATTCCTTTGCTTTGTGTGGCTTTGTGCCTTTGCCTCAAGAGGAGGTTGTGGTTCTTGTAACTTTCTTTGTGATAGTGAGAGTGTTAGAATCCATCTGGGGATGGCGGGGATGTAGAGCTGGGTGCTCGAACCTCGAGAACATACCTTGGTGTTTGCGTTTGATCGATTGGCTCTCTCTATCTCTATCTCTATTTACTTTGTGCCTTGCATTTACATTCCATATTGTTCATCATATTTGCTTGGCTTGGTTGTGTGTGCATCACTAGAGGATCACACTTGAGTGCTCATTGCATCTAGATTTTTAATTTCGCATTTAGTTCCATTGATTAGCATCATCACCTATTCACCCCCCCCTCTAGGTGATTTTCAATTGGTATCAGAGCTAGTGCTCCTGATATTTTGGTTTAACAACCTAGGAGTAAAAGATCTTGGTTTGCTAATCTTCATTTGCATTTCATTTGCACTCATTCTAGTTTGCACTCATGGCTAGCCCTCCTATGTTTGACCATTTTAGACTTGATGCATGGAAGGTAGACATGACTAGGCATTTAAAGAATCTAGGTCATCTAGTTTATCAAGCTATTACTATAGAAGACCTCCCAAATTCTAGTAAGCATAAGAAGGCCAATGCATTAGCCCTTAGGACACTTCTTGCATCTCTAAATGAATATCTTTTACCTATTTTTGATCGCTATGATTCGGCTTTTGCAGTTTGGAGCATCTTAACGTCTCCCGAGCTCCCAAGGATCATCAACAATTTGAGGAGATCAAAGAGAGAAACATCCGAAGAGCGAGGCTTTATGGCATACGGGAATGACTCTCATGAGGTACATTTAGATTCCCCTCTTGATGATAGCTCTACTTCTTTTTGCCATGGTTGTTGTGAAGTTCAAAATTTGAATGTTGAACTTGCTTCTAAACTTGAAAGTTTTATGGAAAAACATAACTCTTTGAAAAAGAAACATTTTGATTTAAAAGGAGAATTAAAGGATTTATGTTCAACTTTTGAATCTGTTTTGCAAGAGAAGGAAGAGATTACTAGTGAACGTGACTCACTACAATCTCAACTAGACATTGCCTTAAAAGAGATTGAAGTTTTGAAAAATAAAAATGATCTTGATGATTGTGATGATATTGTTGAGCACAATGAGGTTTTGTCTTCTAGATTGGATCTTGTTTTCAAGGAAAATCTTACTTTGAAAAATAAAATTGATTCTATTTCAAAAGAATTGGATTTGATTTTGATTAAAAATAAATCTTTGCAAAATGAGATTGATATGCATGTGTGCCATGATAGTATTGCTTCTTGTTCTAGCACACCTATTGCATGCTCCACTTTGTCTTCTAACATAGAAAATGATATAAATGTTTTGAAGAAAAGTGTTGATTGTTTAGGCTCCACTTTGAGCCATTGTGCCATGAATCACTCACGTTTGGAAACCTTGGTTCGCAAGAAACAAGTTCCAACCTTGCATGCACACTCTTCTATGCATACACATGCTTCTCATGATCACTATCATCATATGTATGCTCACGTGTACACATGTACACATTGTGATCGAAAAGGCCACCTTGCTAGATTTTGTTATGATCGCATTTATCATGAAAATTTAGCAACTAATCTTGTGTGGGTTAGGAAAGATACTAACCCCCGTGGACCCACAAGAAAATGGGTACCAAGATCCACCACTTTGATGTTTGATGTAGGTGGAGGCTCTCGCATCACGTGAGAGTATTGGTGCCTTGAGGTGGATGCGTTCTTAGCCTAAAAGAAAATCATTTGGATGCTTCACACTCAAGAGAATTTGGTGGAAAGGACCACCATGTTTTGGAGAACTTGAAATGCACCTTCATTGGTTTTTGGTATCATTTCTAAACTCCTAATTTTTTATTTGCATGCTTTTCATTTCATCTTTTATAGCATGCTTAGAGTTTCATGATTAGTAAGATAATGACCATGTTTATTAGAACTATGCTTTACATGATTAGTTCTTGAGACACCCATGTTTAATATGGACCTATATCTTGTGTTCTCCTTTGTTTTAGCTATCATGTTAATCATAAGATCTAATGCACATGTTCTTATCATATTGATCATGTGGATTTGTGTGATTGTTTTTGATATTCCATGTTTTGGATGATTATTTTTCATGTTGATTCTTGACTCGTTTTTGTACTTCATATGTTGACTACATGCTTGAATAATTGTTTTCATTAAGACTAGAATTTATACTTGTGCAACTAATGAGCTACAAATAAACCTTTATATATGTTTGTGCTTGAATGCTCATTTGTGTTTATTTGATGTACTAGTATAGTCTAGTTTTGATGATTCATGTATTCTAACTTGTATTGAATTATGTGAATGACCCATTTTGGATATGTTTTATGATCTTGAGTTTTGACTTCATGTATATGTCTATTTTGTCCAAACTATTAGCTATACATGTACATCCTTGAGCCACGTGCCTTCATGCATACTCTTTTGTGGACTCTTTAAGTTTGGGATATGTATGTATACTTTAGTTTGTACATGACATACATATATCTTGAAGTTTAGATCATTTGTGATGATTTCCATGTTTGATGGTGATTTCAATTAATTGCATTTGACTTGTATTCACATATTTGGATAGATTTCATGTTTCTATGTGATTTCCCATTTAAGATAAAGTTCTTGTTTCAAATAAGTGATTTTTCAAATTTTCAATTGATGATTTTCATATTGAACTTAACTGTCAATTTTCATGATAATATGATTTTCACAACACTTGTACACTCACCTTATTTGATGTTTTCTCATGATTTGATCTTCATGAGTCCCAATTGTGCCATATAGATTTTTGAGTGTTTGGTGATCTTGTGATTTCCATGTTTCATGAAAAATCCTTTTGTTTTATCTTGAAGGATTTCTACTAGTTTTCAAATTTTCATAAACTAGTTCATATTCTTCACTTTGGTAGTGATTTTCAAACATACTCTATTTTCAAATCTAATCTTGAAAACCCCTACCATTCATGGGCGGTTGGATGGGAGACCATGATCAAGTATGCTTCATCTTGAAAATCATTTAAAACTTATCTTGGTGGGTGGTAGTTGATATGAGTCATACACTTGTCCTTACTTTTGTTATTTCAATTGGTATCGTTGAATTCTTTCAATTGGTATCAATATGACATATTTTTTGTATACTCATATGTGTTTGTTTTATGTATGTATGCTTACACTCCATATAGTATCAATTTCAATTGGTATCTATTTCCTACATACATATATAGATGATTTATTTGTGCCTATTATATTCCTATGTCTTAGAGCACAAATGTTGGCTATGATGAGCTTGAGTTTTTAAATTGGTATACTTATACAAGCTTCTTCATAATTTTGAGTTTGCTAAGCTTGAATTTTTAATATCATGTTTCAATTGATTTAATTTTCAATTGGTATCTTATTTCAAGCCTATGCATATTTTCTTTTGTATTTCATAAAGGGGGAGAAAACTCGTATTTTACATTTCAATTGGTATTTGGTCTACCATTGTGTTTGTTTCCCACTCCCTAACTTTATGATGGAAAATGATTTAAACATTGTAGTGTATTTGGTATCAAGATGCAATTTTGTTTTTCAATTGGTTTCATGAACCTTTAATGAAAAATTTCTTCTTTTGGTATCAAGAGGTCACTTGTTTATTAAATTGGTATCAACTTTGGTTTATTGTTTATTGGTATCATGGGTACATTGCTTGTTTTCATGATAACATAAAATGATTATTCTTGTTTCAATGCCTTGTATAATTTTGGTATTGATAATTTCAATTGGTATCTCAATGCTCCTCATTGACCCATATTTATTTGATATCATGCTTTGTTTTTGATTTTTACCCCTTAAAAGGGGAAGAGGAATTTGATTTCACTTTGTTTGGTTTACCCCTTTGTTGATGAGTGACAAAAAGGGGGAGAAGAATTTGTAGTTTATATGCATGGTAGTTCTATGCATGTATTTTGTGTTGTTACATTTTAATATGTGTTTCAATTTGGTATCTAGAGCATGTCTATATATTTGGTATCTAGAGCATGTTTATATGTTTGGTATCTAGAGCATGTTTTTATGTGTTTTATGCATGTTGATGCATACATATTTATGAACATTCATTGTATATCTTTATGTTTATTGTTATGCATGAGTTAAGGGGGAGCTTCCTTGAAGCTTTACTTTAATCCATGCATATATAACTCCATGAGTTTTGTCATCATCAAAAAGGGGGAGATTGTTGGCCCAAAGGCTTTCCACTCTAGTTTTGATGATGACTAACTCATGTAGTTATGTGTACTAATAATCTTGTGTTTTAGTCTCAGATCATTAATCAAGATATTAGTAGGTGTTTAGCTTCAACAAGATGATTTGGAAGCTTGCACATGTTGATTCAAGAGCCCGCACATCAAAGATGATACATTGCAATTGCTCGGTGAATCAAAGGAGTTTGTGGATCAAGTCAACTTGGAGATTGCGCTCTGCAAGAAGACTTAGGTATCCATAGTTTTAGTTTGGGTTTAGATCTTAATTGTAAAGATTAGTATAGTATGATAAGCTCAAGTTCACAACACACTTGTTTCACGTTTTGAATATTGGTTTTCGGTTTTTGGTTTAATCGATCTTGGTTTTCATGATTAGATTTTATATCAAAACAAGTTTACATGGTTTAGTGTATATATGATTTGTTCTATATACATGCATGCTTCTATTGCTTAAACAAACTTAGTTTGATAGTCTACTTCATGAGTTTTATGTTTTGGCATTTTTAACAAACATTATTTTGGACTTTATGACAAAAATTATGATATGACTATGTTTCTTGTATATTGAATTTTTATTCATATACAACTTGCTTCAAAGTGTTTTAATATCATAATTTTGTATTTGGATGAGTTTTAGACAAAACGTATTTTCTATTCAAAATTCCAAGTTTTAGAAAATACATGTTTTGGTTTTTGGAAAATATGATATGATACAAAAATAGTTTTAATTGCTTGATATTTGAGTCAAAACTTTTATCACATGTTTATATATCATTGCAAAATGCTAAAACTATTTTTGTGGAATTTTAGAGATTTTGTGGGATTTATTAAAATATTGTTTATTTGGATTTCTGACCTGATCGGTCGACCGGCTGTCTACCGACAGTCGACCGACTCAGTGTCAGGCTGGTCCGGTCGACCGGACCAGTCGACCGATGTACTGGCAGAATGCACGTATCCGTGTGCATGTCTGTCGGTCGACCGACAGGCTACCGGGAGTCGACCGAAGTTTTGATTTTACTCTCTGTATCTTACCAGTCGACCGGGGCAGTCGACCGGGATATGTTTTGAGTCTCAGTCAGGGATCAGTCGACTGTGCCAGTCGACCGATAGTTCATAACGGTCGGATTTTTGAACTATCGGTCGACCGGGCCAGTCGACCGATCTGACCGTTGAACAGTAACGGGCAGTTTTTTAATTGCTGTTTAAATTTGATTTTTGATTTTAAAAATCCGTTTAAGGGTATTTTTGGAACTAATTACTTCCTAAACTTCAGTAATTATTTCCTAACCCTAAACCCTAGCCCTCTCCTATAAATAGGGGTGTTTAGGGTGAGATTTAGACAAGAGAATTATTGATTGCTTGGAAAATAAAAAGGCTTTATTTCTTAGTTTTTCTTCAAGAGTTTTTGGGCTAAATTTCTACATTTCTCTGAAGTTTGTGAAGCAATCAAAATTGGTTTTTGGATTCAAAGAAACAATCTTTTGTGTTTTTGATTAGGGTTTGAAAAACCAAAGAAAGGGATTTTTGGGAAAGGCTTTCTATTTGAACTTCTATATCTTGATTTGATTTTTCCCAAAGATTTTTCTTTGTGTTGCTGGTTTCAAATCCCTTGGTTTTCTCCACACTTGAGCTACAATCTACTATATTGTCTATAGGCTTTGTGTGAGAAAAAGGAGATTGTTTGTGGTTGTTGTTTTAACCACCAAGTAGCAAGAAATTGTTTTGTGGTTATTGTTGTATACCACTAAGTTGTATTCCTTTGCTTTGTGTGGCTTTGTGCCTTTGCCTCAAGAGGAGGTTGTGGTTCTTGTAACTTTCTTTGTGATAGTGAGAGTGTTAGAATCCATCTGGGGATGGCGGGGATGTAGAGCTGGGTGCTCGAACCTCGAGAACATACCTTGGTGTTTGCGTTTGATCGATTGGCTCTCTCTATCTCTATCTCTATTTACTTTGTGCCTTGCATTTACATTCCATATTGTTCATCATATTTGCTTGGCTTGGTTGTGTGTGCATCACTAGAGGATCACACTTGAGTGCTCATTGCATCTAGATTTTTAATTTCGCATTTAGTTCCATTGATTAGCATCATCACCTATTCACCCCCCCCCCCCCTCTAGGTGATTTTCAGTATTGAGTATTAATTCTGTGATATGTATATCAAGGATCAGAGGGTTACAATATGCCACTTCACCGTGTGCGTCTAGCTTCACCGCGAGCGTGGCTTCGCCGCGTGTGTTAGTAAAGTGTTCATATGCTCACCGCGATCGTGGCTTTACCGTGAGCATTAGCAGAGTGTTCATATACTTGCTTTGGTGCGAGCGTTAGCTTTGCTGAGGATGTTATCCTCTAGAGCTGCACGCTAGCTTTGCCAGAAGCCAAGCTCCATTATGTACCGGGCGTGACACTGATACGGCCCAACTTTGCTCCAGCTTGACTAGGCCCGCCTGGGTAATTAATACTTTAATAATTACTCTTGTTATGATGGCTGTGAAGTGTTTGAAATTATTACTTGAACTATTTTTCTGTATAATGTTACTTGACTAGTTTGTCACCTGACATGTACTTGACTTGCCCGACTCGTGATTATGACTTTACAGGGACATAATATTACTATTCTGTTATATATATATATATATATATATATATATATATATATATATATATATATATATTATATATATATATATATATATATATATATATATATATATATATATATATATATATATATATATCCAAATACCATGTACTTCTCTATCTCCTGTACTCCTATATCCAGCTTGTTCCTCTTGTTATACTATTTATGTTAATCCTCATAAACTAATCATCATGGATATAGTAGTATAATAATATAATAAAATGGACAACTTACTCCGGAACAAGGAAAACTGATGTCACCAATATGGTTCCGTGTTTATAGTGGCCACATTGTACCACTTATTATTCTTGTTAAAGTCCATCGCCTAGCAGTAGTTCTGGCTTGGTCATTGTCCCAAGTATGCACAGAACCCACTATAAACATTATTCTATAGTCTCAATCAGTTTTCGATAACCAATCTCAACTTACTCATATGTGGATGTTTGTGTGCTGAGACGCTGGGACACATACCTAGACATACAGGTCATACGAGTCTTAATAATAATATAATATTATAATAACTAATTACTTGTTATGAAATTGAATTCTAGCCTCCTATTAGTAAGTCTTGTTATACTTGGTCTATACTTGTAAGACTTGTGACAACACATTATCCTATACCAGATATGACTTAATTATCAAACAATAATAATCTCAGGAGTGAGTGTTTTTGAGTCACTTCCTAATTCGGATAATGATGTCCACATATCAAAGTTCAGATGAGTTTTCCTAGAGTGCGGACTCTGATATGAACTGCCAGTGGTATGAAACACTGAAGAAAATGATTAAAATAAAATGTGACACTTGTTATTATTATTATATAATTAAGTTGTTTTGCTCACCACTTGTATATCAATTCTGTGATACTATAATTAATTCCTGATGTTCTTGTTTACTGGGCTACACCTGCACTACTCCGTATACAATGATAATATCAGGAACATATGTTATTTGAACACTCTCTCGTTTGGGAAAAGATACCGGATATCGTGATCGGATGGTTCTGCTGGAGTAGGGACTCCAGTATGGAATAGTTGATGGTATGGAATACTAGCAGGGAATGACTAAAATAACAAACAATACTGATTAATATTACTTGTATAATTATATACATTTCCCGTCTCTTGCAAGACATTATATTTGTGTTATTGTATTAAATCTCCTAACTGCTTGCTTCCTGATTTAGTCCTGATTCATGTTTACCATTTATGTTTACTGTGTTATTGCAAGCCTGCATGACTTGAGTACATGACACACTTTTCTGGTACATGTGTGTTTGCACGTGCACGCCACTTGGTTTCATTTTATGTACTCATTGGGTTGCTTTCTAACAACCCCTGAATCTGTATGTCCAGATCTCAAAGCGTGCAACGAAAACGTTAAGGATCTATCCACGAAAGACCAGGCTTTTATTGCAGATCGAGTGTACCAGCCATAGTTCATCCTCACGCTGCCTCCTCTTACGACTCTCGAGATTTTTTCATTGATCGTGAGATCTTGCAGCTTTTGTATCTTGTATATCACTTTATAAATCATATTTTTGTATCTCCTAGTGATATAATATTCATGTAATATTTATGTAATATTAGATCACACTCTATGATAATAGTGTACTTGTCTATTTTATTGAAATGTATATTACCATTGTGCTTTCGTACTCTAATTCTTAACTGTATTGATGCTTAACGTATATATGTGAGAGTATTTTAATCTTGTGTAGGTACGTCACAGTAACGTCTCCGTAGCCGCGGGACCGAGTGCTGGCCCAAAGGTTACAATCCCCGGTTTTATGTTTTGATGATAACAAAGCATATGAAGTTATTTGGTACTAATAAAATTCAAGAGTGTGTTTCAGGGTTCAAGAAGCTCTAACAGGTTTCTTCCTCTAAAGGAAGGTGTTGATAACTCAAGGGTACTCAAGTAACAGGATTGAAGCTCAAAGCACTTACGTCGCTATCAGAGAAGCCCGCTTGAAGATTATTGAAGTCGATTAGAACCTTGTAAGAATCAAGTTTGTTAAAGAGTAGAATATAGATTTAAGGCTCAAAGATATACACACATAAAAATACACGTTTTCAAAAGTATAGTTTATTTTATGTTGTTGACATGTTTAGTCTTGATACATGTTTCACATTTTTCCTAATATTTTTATCTCAATTAGAACTTGTATCTCAATGTATACATGTTTTCCCTCTTTTAAAATTCATACAAAAAATATTTAAAAAATTTTCTTGTTTTCAAAAATGACCTTGACCATGTTTTTGGCCTAGGTTGGTCGATCAGGCGATGGATCATACCTTTTATAGGCCAAAACGGTCGACCGAACCTCTAGCAGAAGGGGTATGCATGTCGTGTAAATTCCCGATCGACTGACCGGTCAACTGATCCCTATCGCGGTCGACCGATGGGTCGACCGACTGTAACCATATTGGCCTCGGTTAAACACAGTCGACCGACAACCACCGATCAAATTTTTTAAAATGGCCGATCGACTAGGCGGTCGACTGACAGACTGTCAGATTGGCAGAATGGCCAGAATTTGAAATCTGTATTTTAAAATATTTTTTAAAACGTGGAGATTTGAATTCCTGGGGTCAAATTCTTCCCTTTTAGACCTGGTAAACAATTCTAAAAGTGTTTTTTCTAAAACCTATATAAAGGGTCATTAGGATTGAATATTGACCACAACAAATTCTATTGAAAATCTAGTTTTTACTTTCAAACAGAAAAGTTTCAAAGTTTTCTTTTGTGCTTTAAATTTTAAAGTTTTAATTGAGTTT
Source organism: Agave tequilana (assembly GCA_038442645.1). NCBI lineage: Eukaryota > Viridiplantae > Streptophyta > Magnoliopsida > Asparagales > Asparagaceae > Agave > Agave tequilana. The sequence continues at coordinate 90,615 of JAVJIF010034415.1, forward strand.
TTCTGCTCTTAAAATCTCTCTTTTCTGATTTTCACTCTCACATACATCCTTGAGTTTCAAATTTACATTTTACTCTATAGGATTTTGTAAGAGAGTTATAACGAAAGTGTTTGTGATCTCTTGATCACCAAGAGCTTGTTATCTCAACTGGTTTTGTGCTGCCTCTAGTGTAGAGGATTGAGTTGGGGAGTTGTGTACTCCGAGTGGCTATAATTCTTTTTTGTAAGGTTCCTTTGTGGAAGATCTAATAGTGGATAGTTAAATCCTTCACAGTGGTGAAAGCGGGGACGTAGAGCGGTGGCTCGAACCTCGAAACAAATCTTTTTGTTTGCGATTGCCTTATTATCTTTATTTACTTATTTATCATTCATTCATTTTTGTTGATCAATACTCATCTCAACAAGACAGCTATTGATTACCTCAACTCTTATTTAGAGGAATCACGAAGAGAAGTTCAGAGCCCTTCACGGAGAATTTGCTTCAAGTCTTATTTTGAGTGATCGTTGCATCATTTCATCTTAAATTAATTAGAATTTGCATTTGATAGCTATACACCTATTCACCCCCTCTAGGTGTATTTTCAATTAGTATCAGAGCTTTGGTCTCTAGAATTTGGCTTAACCACCTTAGAGAGATCCTAATTGCTAATTATTTAATTATTATCTTCATTCTCATTCACTATAATAAAAATAGCCGAAGGTATTAAGAGCCCTCCCAAGTTTGATGGCCTTAACTTTCCCTTATGGAAGGTTAAGATGACTGTGTTTTTGCAATCCCTAGGAAGCGGGGTTACAAAGGCGGTGACTAAACCCTTTAATGTACCCGCTGGTGATGAGGACACTTGGTCCGACATTGCCACCAAGAAATTTGACGCTAATGCAAAGGCACACTATGCATTGCTTCAGGCCTTGAACGATGATGACATAGCTAGGATCATTCATTGCAAATCCACTTACGAGATTTGGTCACACCTAGTGGTTACTCATGAGGGAACATCACAAGTCAATTGGGATAAAATTGATCTCTTACGTTCCCAATTCGAGAATTCACTATGCATGAACATGAGTTCATTGATGATATGGTTACAAAATTTAATAAAATAACTGATTGTCTTGCTTTTTTAGATGGTGCCATTGACAATGATCAAAAAGTACGGAAAGTCATTCATGCACTTCCACCCTCATGGAAAGTCAATGCTATTACATTGAAGGAGCTAAACGACAAAGAAGAGATGAAGCTCATCGGTCTTATCGGCAACCTTAAGACCCATGAGATAGAGAGGAAGGCAAGAGAAGAAACGGTGCCACAAAAAATGACGATTGCCTTCAAGTCTACTCCCACTATCTCCAACGATGAAGAAGAAGAAGAAGATGATGAAGATCTTTCTCTCCTAGTTAGAAATGTAAGAAGGACGTACAATAAGGTAAGGTTCAACAATAGAAGACGATGGCAAGGAAAGGAGGGGGAAAAAATCATTTGTTTCAACAGTCAGAAACCCAGACATATCAATGCCGAATGTCCGAAAATTAAAAACAAGCCAAAAATTAAAAACAAGCCATCTTTCTCAAACAAGCCATCTACATCAAAGAAGCCATATAAGAAGAAAACTTTCAAAGCAACATGGGATTTCGAAAGTTAATCGTAGAAGAGGTAGACACAGCAAATGTGTGTTTCACGGTAAATGATAACACACTCAAGGTAACTTCTAACTATCCCTTGATGATTGTGATTTATTATGGATGAATTAGGAGATGCGTTGTAGAACTTTCAAATAATTATGATTTTCTGAGGAAGAAATATCTATAAACGAAAAAGGTTCTTCAAAATAAAATTATCACTCTTTATAAAGAAAAGAATAATTTATCTATCACACTTTTATATATACAAAAAGATTTTGATGCATAAAATATTTCATGTAAAGTAAAGTTTTCAATGATTGATGAAAATAAAATCTCTATTTTAAAATTAAAATCAACACTTTGGAAAATATTTTAAAGAAATGTGAGTTTGATAAGGTTAAATTAGAGGTCATGTTTTTTAAGAAAAATTCTTCAAAGAAATATCTTCACGCTACTCATGCTCACACTTCTAAATCACAACATGCTCATGTTTGACATGCTCATCATACACATCATGCATTTAAGTATGGTAGAGTTTATTCATGTACTTATTGTGGCCAAAAGATCACTTAACTAAATTTTGTTTTGATTATATAAATGCTTCTAATAATTATATTTGGGTTCGAAGTACTAACGTCATGGGACCCAAGAAACTTGGGAACCAAAATCAACAACTTCATTATTTGATGTAGGTACACACCAAGCCTCCAAGATGTAGGGAGCGATGGTATCTTGATAGCGGTTACTCAAGGAACATGACTTGGGACATAAATAATTTTACAACCCTATCAAGGTATCATGAAGGTGGCACTGTCACCTTCGGAGATGACTCAAAGAGTAACATAATCGGTATAAATAACATTAAAATTGGTTCATCTCCATTGATTGAAAATATTGTTTTACTTGATGGTCTCAAGCATAATCTCTTGAGTATTAGTCAACTTGGTGATCAAGGTTTTAAAGTTAATTTTGATGATTCTTCTTACAATATTTTAGATAGTAAAACTGTGCTTGCATTCTTTCCAGATTTCATGAAAATAATATATATATTATTGATATGCTAAATTTAGATTGCAATGCTACTTGTTTAAATACTTTTAATGAGGATTCTTGGTCATGACATAGAAGTAGGCCTGTCAACGAGTCGGGTCTGGACCCAGACCCGACCCATTTAGACGAGTATGGGTAGTGTTGTTCTAGACGTACCAGTTTACCCGTGTACCCATATACCCGATTACTAAATGGGACGGGTCTGATTTTACTTAAATCAGACCCAATTGCCTATTTACCCATTTCAAAGCCCAGTTACAAATGTTATCCTCAAAATTACAAAGGACTTCTCCCTGTTCCATCTCTTTAGGACCTCTTGTCTCTTCTCTAGTATGATTTTTGAGAATTTGTTGATGAATGGGAACCCACAGCCTCCGCAAAGACTGAGGGACCCATAAATGAGAAAAGTCCCCAGTCATGTGGCAAGGAGCCACAGAATCAAACTCACCAAGAAAATAGTTTCCTTAATCAAGATTAATACTCCATTTGTTGAGAACAGAAGGTGACAAACATAAATCAATGTTGATATTGTACTAGCAGAAGAGAAAGGTAAATAGAATTGAATTATGACCCGCGATAAATGGGTCTAGGTAATGGATCTAGACCCATGGGTAAGGCGGGTCCGGTATGGGAACCCCCATTTAGGACCTGTGGGTAAACAGGATGGGTATGGTACCCCTTGGGTAATCGGGTCCGATTCTGGTACCACGTACCCACCCTGAACCCAACCCATTGACAGGCCTACATAGAAGATTAGGCAATGTATCTTTTGACCATCTATTTAGAATTAACTCTAAGGAATCGGTGAAGGGTATTCCTTACTTGAAGTTTGAAAAGAACCGCATTTGTGATGTGTGCCAACTTGAAAAACAAACTAAGTCCTCTTTCAAACCAATCAAGGATATCATGACATCCAGACTATTAGAATTAATCCACATGATTTTGTTTGGTCCTACTAAAATTAAGAGTTTAAATGGAATCTGTTTTGTTTATATTGGTTGACGATTTTTCTCATTTTACTTAGGTTTTCTTTTTGGAACATAAAGATCAAGCCTTTTCACATTTAATGTTTTTAAAAAAAGGATTGTAAAGAAAAAAGTTTTTCTATTTTGCGCATAAGAAGTGATAGAAATGGTGAGTTCATTACTCATTCTTTTATCACTTATTATGAAAAAAAGAGAATTAGGCATGAATTATCTTATCCTAGAACTCCACAACAAAATAGTCGTTGAAAGAAAGAATCGTACTCTTCAAGAAATGGTTAGGATGATGATTAGTGAATACGGACTCCCTCAATATTTATGGGCCAAGACCGTAAACACTTCATGTTACATATCAAATAGAATTTATTTTTGTAAAACTACTTTCAAAGCTTCTTTTGAAATTTACTATTTGAAAAAGCCTAATGTTTCTTACTTTAAAATTTTTGGATGCAAATTTTTGTTTTAAATACCAAAGATAATTTTAAAAAATTTGATCTAAAACTTTTAAGCTATTTTTGTCGGTGATTCGATCACTAGCAAGGCTTATAGAATTTTCAATAAATCTACTTTGACAATTGAAGAATTTATATATGTTAAGTTTGAAGAATCTAATACTTTTGTTAAGAATGTTGTAGAGATTGATTTTTAGGTAAAGCCATGGAGAAAGTAACCTTGAAGGACTCACCCATCCAAAAAGATAAGCCAAAACTTGATGAACAAAGTGAAGTTCAAGAGGTTGAAGTAGCACCAACACAACCACTTCCAAAAGATTGGAGATATGCTGCAAGTCATCCCAAGGAACTCATCATAGATGATGTATCAAAGGGGTAACTACTCGCTCTAAACTCCATTATTTTTGTAGCCATTTTGCTTTTATTTCTCATATAGAACCAAAGAACATCTTCGAAACTGAGGGCGACTCATATTGGTTGTTTGCAATGCAAGAAGAGCTCAATTAATTTGAGCACAACCAAGTTTGGTACCTTGTCCCTATACCCCATGATAAACCAACAATTGGTACTAAATGATTTTTTAGGAACAAGCTGGATGAGTCGGGTAATGTTGTCAGGAATAAAGCTAGGTTAGTGGCCAAAAGTTACACCCAAATCGAAGGTATTGAATTTGAGGAAACCTTTGCACCCGTACCACGACTTGAAGCCATAGAATTATACCTGCTTTTGATTCTCATAAAGATTTTAAACTTTTTCAAATGAATGTCAAAAGCGCCTCTTTAATGGTTTTATTGAAGAGGAAGTGTATATTGAACAACCTCCCGGGTTTATTCATCCTACACATTCAGATTTTATTTTTAAATTAGACAAAACTTTATATGATTTAAACATGCTCCTAGAGCTTGGTATGAAAGACTTTCAAATTTTCTTATTTCAAATGATTTTGTAAAAGATAAAATAGTTACCACTTTATTTACAAAGTATGTAGATAGTTGATTGTTACACATATTTGCATTTTATACCACCTTTATACTTGGCATATTGTATATTAAATATGATTTTTAACCCATGTTTTCTCTAATTTTGCAGATCTCCACTTTAAAGAAAGAAGTAATTAACTACCTTAATTAGTAATAATTAAGGGGGTTAATTCATAATTAGCCAAAAGATCAAATCAGATCTCACCAAGATCTGCGCGCCAAGTGGAGATCCAACCATCCCACGTGGCCAACAACCTAACCACCAGATCTCACCAGAAAGATCCGAGCCAACGGCCCAAATCTGGCGGCAGATCCGCGGCAATCCGCGGCAATCTGAGGGCCGTTGAGCCTCGGATTTCGTGCCAACGGTCAGGATTCGAGAAGATTCTCAAATTTGCCTATAAATACCTGGGCAGAGACCTGCGTGAGCTCTAGTGAAGAGAGAGAGAAAATTTTGGATTTGTGTAATTTTTGTTTTAGGTTTCTAGTTCTCTTCTCCTTCCTCCTTGATTTCTAGCCTAAATTGAGAGAGAGTTCTTCACTTTGAGAGTTTGTAATCAAGACTTGTGACAATCTTGAAGCAAAGATTCAATGGAGCTCTCATCTTCTCTTTACTAGAATTGAGTATGCTTTCTTTTCTTATGCTTTAATTTCTTGCATTTAATTCTAGCTTTAGTTTAATTGATTAGATCTTTACTTTCATGGAGAATTATAGCTTGTTTGTTAGTGTAATGGAGGGCTAATTTCTTGAATGCATGGCTAGCTAAGACTCACCTAGCTACTACTAGCTCTTGATTGATTGTAAACTTCAATGCTTGCATAATTTCATGTTTCTTGTAAATTCCAATGAAGTTTGGATGTATCCTTTGGTGATTGCTTGCTAGATCTCTAGATGAATTGTGTGTCTCTTATAAATAGTCTTTGATTGGATCAAAAGATGGATTACCATGGTTGTGTCACTTGTGTAGCAAGATCAACTCAAGTACTTCAAGCTAACTTTGTAGTTAAGCTTTGAATGTACAAAAGAGTTTGATTCTTCTACCTTTGCACTAAATGAGTATCATGCCTATAGTTCCTCAATGTTCATCTAGTAAAAGGACCTAAGATTCAAGAAGAGGATTCTAGCTAACTAACTAAAAGGAACTCTAGTCTTCAAGAAGGAATACTACACATGCAAGCTATATTAAATTGCCTATGATTCTTGATGAGGCAATCTTGCAATCAACAATAGAGTTAGTATGTTAGCAAGAAGGTGTAGTAATGCTAGCCATGCATCTTTTTAATCAAAAGAGTTTATACATCTTATTCTAGCATTCTTATCTTTTCTTTACTTCATCACACTTCATTCACTTCACTTCTTTTTCACAATGCACCACCAATCCACAACTTCTTGTATATTGCTCTTGTGTAATTCACAAAGAAGAGGTATCGTTTCTTTGTCTCACTAGTATCGTGAAGCTTCTACGCTTGCTCTCCTTGTGGTTCGACTCGGTATAGCTATATGCTATAACGAAAGATTGGAACAGGTATAATAATCACATATTCGAAGTAAACAAGATCAAAGGTGAACTCTAAACCATTAACCATTTCTTTCACACCTCATTTTTGTGCAAGAACTTCATTGTACCTAGTTTTTTACCCAATCAATTTTTGGCGTCGTTGCCGGGAGAGCAACGGTATTTTTACAAGTGAGAAACTAAACGATATATCTTCTCTGTTGCAGGTACAGGTTGAAGATTCAGAAAACTTTGCACAGCAGAATCATATAAGTGGACCTGGGCCTCTGCTCTCGAAAGCAGAGACCAGGATCCCTCCAAAGTGCCCGCGTTTTCCTGGATTTTGCCGTGGAAACGCGGCATAGAGGAGTCACTACTAACCTGTTTTCTGCAGGGCTTTGCTCTCTGCAAAATACTACTACTGCCTATATATCTGAAATCTTGTATTCTTCACCTGATATTTGCTAATCAACAGTAAAAGATTTGGTGTTAATTGTTAAAAATTGTTTAGACATCTTGCATTATAGGCACGAGTCTTTCAATTACTTTACATTTACTGTTGAAGAGTGCGGGGGACAAGGTACGTAAAGCATTGCATATAGACTAGGACTCACTCTTGTTTGATTTAATTAAGCTTTGGGTGATCCTTGTTTGTTTACATCGTACACTTGCACGAATCAACTCTAAGGGCAAAACCCATAACAAAGATAAGGTGGGGATTTCATCACCCCTTCCTTAGCCCACAAACCATTTCCCCACGCTTTCACTATCCTAAGCTTCTAATTAAAAATTGCTAGACGTTGGCCCCTAGGGACATCCGGACTCACTTAGGAGATTTTCCTAAGGGGGAAAAGTGTTGGACAGTGACTTCTGTATAATCAGTGTCTAGAAAGGGGTTAAGGGCCGAAAGCCCGAAGGTTGTTGTTGTTACTTAATTAAGGAACGTCTTCGGACGGAAAACCTCCCAACAACTTTGACCTTTCCTGGCTGATTCGCTTATAGTCACGGTCTGCGCCAAACCTCCTGTGGACGATCTAAAGTTAGGAGTCGTCTAGATTCAGGGAACCTAGAAGCTTGGATTGATTTTTTCTTTTTTCTTGATTGTTATTTTTCATTTTTCGACTGTGTGAAAGGTGCACGTTGATTGTGTATTTGTATGCGTGAGTGGTATCGAGAACCAATTTCTGCTAGGCTTGTGAAACATCTACACTGCCACATACACCACCACTCGACACAATCATGACGAACAACGTATCGTTGCAGGACAAGTTCTATCCTATCCGCACATCACTTCCTTCTTGTATTCTCCTCTCGGACACTAATGGAAACATTTTGAGTTGAAACCCCAGTTTATAAACACTCTTCCACGATTTCATGGATTAGAGTCTGAAGATGCTTATATCTTCATACGAGAGTTTGAAGAAGTCTGCCTCATGATGAGGATTTCCCAGTTGACAGAGGATGCTGTAAGACTTAGATTCGTCCCATTTGCATTAAAGGATATTGCAAAGAAGTGGCTGTACAGTCTTCCTGTCAGCTCTATCTCTTCATGGGATGATTTCGTTAAGGTCTTCCTTAAAAAATTCTACCCAATCCATAAGACAGCCCTCATGCGCAAAAATATAATGCAATTCAAACAAGAACCCAATGAGCCATTCTGGAAATACTTTGAGCGCTTTAAGGACCTAGTAGCCCTGTGTCCCCATCATGGTATAGAGAAATGGCGCCAATGCCAGATTATCTATGATGGACTGGACTATCAGACTAAGACTCTCCTTGAGACAATGTGTCAAGGAGAATTTCTTAAAAAGGATGAAGACCAGGGTTGGGATCTTTTTGAGGCTCTAGCAGAGAAAACTCTCCAGTGGGAATCTTGCCCTGAGAAACCTACACCAACCACTTCCAGAATTGGTTTACACTCGATAGGATCCTCTATAGCTGCAGAAGCTAAGATTACACAGCTGATGAAGAGGATTGAATTGCTAGAATCCCGGGAAAATTCTGTTAATCAGGTCAACCCATCACGAATGACCAGCCCACCACCTGTGGCACCTATGGTCCACCCGGGTTGTACTTACTGTCATGATTTAACTCATGTGTTGGAAGTGTCCAGTGTATCATTCTCAAAGCTATCAGGAGAGTACAAATGCCGCGTATACCAGACCTTCATACAATCCTTACTCCAGGACCTACAATCCAGGGTGGCGTAACCATCCTAACTTCTCTTGGAGTCAGTCTGGTCATGAGCAGCCAAGACAACCATTTCCACATCAACAATATCCTGCTCAGGCATATCCTCCGACTTACCCACCAAATGTTAATTCATATCAGAGTCCACCCAGATTCCAAACATACCAAAATCCTGTGCCATATCAAGCAAATTATCAGCCCCAATACCAGAATCATCCACCACCCAATCCTTCAGATAAGAAAATCTCTGAGTTGGAGAAAATGATTGAGACTTTGTCTAAAACCCAAGCTGCAATGATGAACAATCAGCAGCAGGATATGAATAAACTGCAAATCCAAATAGGACAGTTGGCTAATTCCTTGACTGAAAGACAAAAAGGAATGCTGCCTAGCCAACCTGTGCCTAATCCCAGAGCCCATTTTCCTCTGCATGAAGTCGAAGACCTAGGACCTAGCCAAAGCCAATGTCAAGCCATTCACATCCTTAGGTCTGGAAAACATGTAGACAACAAGGTCTCAAATCAGTCTCCAAAATTTGTTCCAAATCTGTGTCAAAACCATCAGCATCTGTTCCAGTTCAACCTGTGCATAATAGTCCTTCAACAAGCTCACAACCATCCACGTCCCAGTCAAAAGGAAAAGAGAAAGTTGATGAGCAAACTTATAAGCCTGTTGTCCCATTCCCAAATAGGCTTATAAATCATAAGAATAATGCTCACATGGAGAAGATAAGAGAGATATTTAATCAAGTACAGATCAATGTCCCTCTCTTAGATGCTATTCAACAGGTCCCATCATACGCCAAGTTTCTGAAAGAAATGTGTACTAAGAAAGAAAGGCAAATGTCCCTAAGAAAGTCTTTTTGGCTTCCAACCTGAGTGAATTGCTTAATGGTCCAATCCCTGTGAAGTACAAGGATCCAGGGAGCCCTACCATCTCTTGTATCATAGGGCAGACCACAGTAAATAGGGCTTTGCTAGACTTGGGCGCTAGCATCAATCTTCTCCCTTTTTCCGTGTACCAGCAGTTAGGGTTGGGCAACCTTCGTCCAACCCAAATGACAATTCAGCTGGCTGATCGCTCTGTTAAGATTCCCAAGGGGGAAATTACGGATGTTTTAATACGGGTGGGGGAATTCATTTACCCCGTTGACTTTGTTGTTCTTGAAACACAACCCATACATAATCACAGAGCGCAAACACCTGTCATTCTCGGACGTCCTTTCTTAGCAACCGCAAACGCTATCATAAATTGTCGAAATGGATCAATGCGGTTGACGTTCGGAGATATGACGAAGGAGGTGAATGTCTTCCATCTGGGGAAGCAGCCAAGGGATGTGGAGAATGACTCTTTTGATGTGAACTTAATAGAAGGACTAACGAGCGAACATGTGGAGGAGATGGAATATGAATCTGAAGAAGAATTTGAGTTAGAATCTGACGACCTAACTCTTGATCAGATTGTTGGATCAGATATTGAAAGAACTACTAATTCCACTTCTATTCTTCCCTTGCACCATGAGCAACCGGTTATAGATCCAGTCCCTTCTTCTGAGCTTAAGGCTCTTCCCACCCATCTCAAGTACAAGTACTTGGGTGAGAAGGAATCCTTTCCGGTAATCATTGCATCTAATCTTACGGAACAACAAGAAGAGGACCTTTTGACTGTGCTTAGGGAAAATAGAGAGCCATTGGTTGGACCATGGCTGATATTAAGGGGATTAGTCCTTCCATTGTCCAACATAGAATTCACTTGACGGAAGAGGCCAAGCCTAAAAGACCCACAGCGTCGACTTAACCCAATAATGCAAGAAGCTGTTAGATCGGAGATTCTGAAACTCTTAGACAATGGGATCATATATCCCATATCCGATAGTCAATGGGTGAGTCCGGTCCACGCTGTGCCTAAGAAAGCTGGCTTTACTGTTGTGGAGAATGAGAATAAGGAATTAATACAAACACGTCTTCCAACGAAGATTCGAGTTTGTATTGATTACAGGAAACTGAATAGTGCCACACGTAAAGACCACTTTCCTCTTCCATTTATTGATCAGATGCTGGAGAGATTGGCGGGGCATGAGTATTATTGTTTCCTGGATGGATATTCAGGATATAATCAGATCCAATTGCTCCCGAGGACCAGGAAAAGACTACCTTCACCTGTCCGTTTGGAACGTTTGCATACCGTAGGATGCCCTTCGGTCTTTGCAATGCTCCAGCAACGTTTCAACGTTGCATGTTGAGCCTGTTCTCGGACATGGTGGAGAAATTTTTGGAAATCTTTATGGATGACTTTTCAATATATGGGGATACATTTGAGCAGTGCTTGTACCACCTAAAGCTGGTTTTACAACGATGCACGGAAAAGAATTTGACACTTAATTGGGAAAAGTGTCATTTCATGGTCAAGCACGGAATTGTACTAGGACACAAGATATCAAGCATTGGAATCGAGGTAGACAAGTCTAAGGTGGAAGTTATCACCAAGCTCACTGAACCGCAATGTTTAAAAGACATTAGATCTTTCTTAGGGCACGCGGGCTTCTATAGGAGATTCATTCAAGGGTTTAGCAATATTGCGAGACCTTTGACAAATCTCTTAGGAAAAGACGTACCCTATATCTTTGATGAAGAATGTCGAAAGTCGTGGAAAGAGCTAAAGAATAGACTTGTCTCTGCGCCGATCATATCTGCACCGGACTGGACCAAGCCATTTGAAATTATGTGCGATGCCTCTGACTTTGCGATAGGCGCTGTTTTAGGACAGCGTATTGAAAATAGGCACACGTAATATACTATGCTAGCAGAACGCTAAACGATGCCCAACTGAATTACACGACCACTGAAAAGAATTTTTGGCAGTCATTTTTGCGTTAGAGAAGTTCCGCCAATATCTGCTAGGGTCCAGGACCATAATTTTTACTGATCACTCCGCCCTGAGGTACTTGATGCAAAAGAAGGACGCAAAGGCAAGATTGATTCGATGGATCCTTCTTTTGCAAGAGTTTGACTTGGAGATAAAAGATAAAAGGGCGTTGAGAACGTGGTTGCGGATCATTTGTCAAGAATTCCGAACGCTCCTCATGAGAAAATACCGATTAATGAAGACTTTCCTGATGAGCACATCTTTGTGATAAGTGGAGAGCCCTGGTATGCTGATATAGTAAACTACCTTGCTACCGGGCAAATTCCTTCCCATTGGTCAGGACAAGACAAACACCGTTTTCTGAGACAAATGCGGTTCTTCTTTTGGGATGAACCATATTTATTCAAGTACTGTCCTGACCAAATTATACGCAGATGCCTTCCGGAGGATGAACACCAGAGCGTTTTGACATTCTGTCACAAGTTAGCTTGCGGTGGACACTTTGGTCCACGAAAAACTGCGGAAAAAGTGCTCCAGAGTGGATTCTACTGGCCCACTCTCTTTAAGGATGCCTTTACTTTTTGCAAGCTTTGTGATAGATGTCAAATGACGGGTCGGATTATACAAAGGAACATGATGCCCCTCACACCCATCTTGGAAGTCGAAATTTTCGACCTATGGGGCATTGATTTTATGGGACCCTTTCCTCTGTCCTACGGTAACCAATACATCTTGGTAGCCGTAGATTATGTTTCCAAGTGGGCTGAAGCGATTCCTACACGAACAAATGACAACCAAGTTGTCATTAAATTTTAAGAGAATACATCATTTCACGCTTCGGAGCCCCCCGTGCGATATTGAGCGACAATGGGAGTCACTTCTGCAATAGGGCTTTTGAAGCCTTGATGCGGAAGTACTCCATTACTCATAAATTGTCCACGGCTTATCATCCTCAAACCATGGGCAAGTTGAGGTAACAAACAGACAGATAAACTCATCTTGGAAAAAACCGTAGGACAGAATCGTAAGGATTGGTCCGTCAAACTGACTGATGCCTTATGGGCATACAGGACCGCTTACAAGACTGTCCTTGGTATGTCTCCGTACCGAGTTATATTTGGGAAAGCATGTCACTTGCCTGTTGAGTTAGAACACCGTGCACTATGGGCTTTAAAAGCAACTGAATCTTGATTTGGATAAAGCCGGTGTTCTCAGGAAGCTGCAGCTATCCGAGCTGGAAGAGTTACGAAACGAGGTATACGATAACGCTCGGATCACAAAGCACAGGACCAAGCTGTTTCACGACAAAGCCATTCACAGGAAGATTTTTGCTGTCGGTCAACAGGTTCTGTTATATAATTCTCGACTTCATCTTTTCCCTGGTAAACTGCGTACCAGGTGGTCAGGACCTTTTATTGTGCAGACTGTCTTTTCCCACGAGCTATCGAGATTCTTGACCCAACTAATGGCAATATATTCACTGTGAATGGACAACGCTTAAAGCCATTTCTTACCACAGATTCTTTGTCACACGATGTTCACGAATTGGGTCTTTCCGACCCAGTTTATTTGTGACATTTTTCCATCTGTATATTTTTCCCATGCATTCTCCTGACTATCATTTTGGGACTTCTCTTGTAAATATTTTTCTTTTTGTTAATAAAAATAAAAAATATAATAAAAAAAAAAAAAATTTTTGGGATTTTTGTGCATGAAAAGAATTTCACATCCCTAGGATTTTCTTTCCTCCCTAGGATTCCTTTCATATTCAAAAATTTTGACCTAGGGTTGTAATTTCAACTTTGACCTAAGGGTAACTTGGTACATCACCTTTTTACCTACCCCTATTTAAAGCTCTCCTTCCAACTCATCATCCCTCACCCGAGAATTTCATTTCAGATCTGAACCTCTTCCTTCACAGCCGACCTCCACCAAAAATCTGAACCCAAAATCCCCTCCTTTGCCGCGCCCTGCCGCCGATCCGCGGCAGTTCTTGCCATTTCAGGCGCGCCGGAAATCTCCATTCTGACTATCTTCCTCTGCTGGTGGTAGATCCGGAGAGCGTTTTTCCGAGGCCATCTCTGTGCCTTCTGTGCTACTGATTTGGGTTTCCCCCCAAGATCTCCGGGGTGGTTTGCAATTTCTTATCTCAAATCCTTTACTTCATTGTCTTTAGCAATTATGGCACCAAATCTATTTGTGGAGAGGGATTTTTCTGCACTTTTTAGTGAAAGAGGGGAATATGGGCATATTTTTGTGGATCGAATCCGCGCCTGGAATTGGTACACTTTGGTGTTTGATCATAATGAGCACGAAGCTTTTTATTGTCCGGATCTTGTGAACACATTTTACCATTCTATAGACTATGCTTCTGTGAATCATGATACATACCAATTTGTATCTCATATGCCATTCGGTGATATTTTGGTCACGCTTCCACTACTTGCACACATCACGCATGTTCCCATTTTTCCCCATCCTAGCGACCCCTTACCCTTAATTGATTACTTAGCCATTATGGGTGTACGCTGCACTACCCAGGATCGGGGGCTCAAAGCCCAAATCTACATTCAGAAACATTCATTGTGTTGGACGTTGGATCCAACAAAATATTCTTGGGCTAGATCACACTTCTACCTTCACAGACCGGTACTACAAATTATTCATGATTTGATGACACAGACTCACACGGTCTGTTTGAACCGGACTATCTTCCGTGCTATTATCGAAAATTCCTCTCGCACTCGGGGCCAAAATTTTCTCATTCTGTATTAATCACACGTATGTGTCAGCATTTCATATCAGACACTATTTTTTCTACATTTGCCCGAGTGACGATTACGTTAGAGAGACCCACAAGCTCATACAATAGTTGCTTGCAGGCACTCTGGACACCCAGTGGCATGCCTGAGACTGTACCTGTGGAGTCCTCTTCAGAGGAAAGTCTAGAGGTGGAAGATGAGCCCCAATTCTGGAGACAGGAACCCCCTACGGAACCACAAGCCTTCATATCTACCATATGGAAAGGCATGAAGAAAATTTTTAGGGGTCAAGTGAGGCTAAGAAAGAAGGTGGAGGAGCAAACTTCCAGGTTGGAGGAGCAATCCTCTAGACTAGATACCATTGAGCGACATTGAGGAGGACACAATCAGCCGGGCCAAGCACCACAATCGGTTCCAAAGAGGAGGAGGGAGTGACTTTTTACCTTTACCTATTTCATGCATCATTTTATCTTGCATACATTGAGGACAATGCATGAGATAGGTATGGGGGGGTAGATACTAACATAGGATTTTTCCTTTTTAGGCTTTTTATTTTGTTTTAGGATTTTTACTTTCTTTTTAGGTCTTTTATTTTTAGATTTTCTTTTATTTTTAGATTTTTCACTTTCTTTTTAGATTTTACTTTTCTTTTAGAAAAATATAATATAAAAAAAATAAAAACTTTTTGAAATAAGAGACAAAGTTTTGATCTATTTTTAAGAAAATTAAGATGTATCTTAGGAATTAAGAAAGCCTTAATTATGACATCTTAAACCTTGTTGAAGTAATAGATCTTGTTTGAGATTATAGGCTAAGTAAGTAAAATTGAGGAGATATTTTTATCTTACATTTTTTGCCTTAGATAAGTATGCCTTTTACACTTACACATTTCTTGGGATGGAAACAAAGACCAAAATGCCATAAAAAAAAAGAAAAAAAGAACAAAAAAATATATATATATATATAAATAAAAATCACTTATTAAGCTGGAAATTGTGCCTCAAGAAGCATGATGACTCACGCCTAACGGTGATCTCACTAATTAAGCTGGACAATCGTGCCTCAAGAAGCATGGTTATTCACGCCTAACGGTGATAAAAAATAATCCCCTTTAGCTAGGTGGCCTTTTCTACTCGAGACCTTAAACCCGAGGGATGTTTTCTCATCTGGTGCCCTAAGACCGTCTGGTTTGGGAGTCATCGGTTAAAGGCTCGCTAAAAGGGTAGACTAGAAAGCCTAAACTAAGGAAGAAAATAAAAGAAAAAAGAAAAAATATATATATATAAATAATATAATGGCTTTATGGTTGGAGTTGAATCCCAGAAATCTTCACTGTCACGGTGTGCATACTATCTAGGTTTTATGTAAGATAAAATATTCAATCCAATTTTGAATTCTTACCTTAATTAAAGACAAGATCTTGCATGGAGACTTAGTTTAAGAAAGAATGATTATAGGTGGACTTATGACCTAGGATCACTTATATTTTTGCGGAAATAGTTCATAAACTAGTCTCTTGTTCAAAATGCGTTTTCAAAACACTAACATTTGTCTTCTTTCTTTATGGATTTTGTGGGTGTAATCCGCTGAAAACCCTCAGGAGACAACACTCCTCCTCTAGGGTAACCTAGAGGTTTAACGGCTTGTTGCACGTGCTCAGTGCAATCGTGTCACCTACGAAAGTGGTGTAATAATTAGTTAGGATTTTATTTTTCTTTCTTTTTCTTTTATTTTTGCTCGAGGACGAGCAAAAGCTAGGTATGGGGGTGTGATTGTTACACATATTTGCATTTTATACCACCTTTATACTTTGCATATTGTATATAAATATGATTTTTAACCCTGTTTTCTCTAATTTTGCAGATCTCCACTTTAAAGAAGAGAAGTAATTAACTACCTTAATTAGTAATAATTAAGGGGGTTAATTCATAATTAGCCAAAAGATCAAATCAGATCTCACCAAGATCTGCGCGCCAAGTGGAGAATCCAACCATCCCACGTGGCCAACAACCTAACCACCAGATCTCACCAGAAAGATCCGAGCCAACGGCCAAATCTGGCGGCAGATCCGCGGCAATCCGCGGCAATCTGAGGGCCGTTGAGCCTCGGATTTCGTGCCAACGGTCAGGATTCGAGAAGATTCTCAAATTTGCCTATAAATACTGGGCAGAGACCTGCGTGAGCTCTAGTGAAGAGAGAGAAAATTTTGGATTTGTGTAATTTTTGTTTTAGGTTTCTAGTTCTCTTCTCCTTCCTCCTTGATTTCTAGCCTAAATTGAGAGAGAGTTCTTCACTTTGAGAGTTTGTAATCAAGACTTGTGACAATCTTGAAGCAAAGATTCAATGGAGCTCTCATCTTCTCTTTACTAGAATTGAGTATGCTTTCTTTTCTTATGCTTTAATTCTTGCATTTAATTCTAGCTTTAGTTTAATTGATTAGATCTTTACTTTCATGGAGAATTATAGCTTGTTTGTTAGTGTAATGGAGGGCTAATTTCTTGAATGCATGGCTAGCTAAGACTCACCTAGCTACTACTAGCTCTTGATTGATTGTAAACTTCAATGCTTGCATAATTTCATGTTTCTTGTAAATTCCAAATGAAGTTTGGATGTATCCTTTGGTGATTGCTTGCTAGATCTCTAGATGAATTGTGTGTCTCTTATAAATAGTCTTTGATTGGATCAAAGGATGGATTACCATGGTTGTGTCACTTGTGTAGCAAGATCAACTCAAGTACTTCAAGCTAACTTTGTAGTTAAGCTTTGAATGTACAAAAGAGTTTGATTCTTCTACCTTTGCACTAAATGAGTATCATGCCTATAGTTCCTCAATGTTCATCTAGTAAAAGGACCTAAGATTCAAGAAGAGGATTCTAGCTAACTAACTAAAAGGAACTCTAGTCTTCAAGAAGGAATACTACACATGCAAGCTATATTAAATTGCCTATGATTCTTGATGAGGCAATCTTGCAATCACAATAGAGTTAGTATGTTAGCAAGAAGGTGTAGTAATGCTAGCCATGCATCTTTTTAATCAAAAGAGTTTATACATCTTATTCTAGCATTCTTATCTTTTCTTTACTTCATCACACTTCATTCACTTCACTTCTTTTTCACAATGCACCACAATCCACAACTTCTTGTATATTGCTCTTGTGTAATTCACAAAGAAGAGGTATCGTTTCTTTGTCTCACTAGTATCGTGAAGCTTCTACGCTTGCTCTCCTTGTGGTTCGACTCGGTATAGCTATATGCTATAACGAAAGATTGGAACAAGGTATAATAATCACATATTCGAAGTAAATAAGATCAAAGGTGAACTCTAAACCATTAACCATT